>JASCZW010006846.1:0-154401 GCA_034211315.2 Aedes japonicus | reverse complement strand
AACGCCAACGCGCTCAGCCGCCCGATGAACGAACCACACAAGACATTGGATCTAATTGATCAATTCGCTCAGCATCTACTGTGCCTCTGGTGTTCAGCTCTACCAGGATGACGTATCCGTTTGGCATCGAATAAATGCATGTTTGCGGGCAGAATTAATATCCAACCAAGCCGAGCTCTCATGTGATTCCATGTTTTCATAAAATTTCATATTCCCCTACACTTCATCCACATGCCACAGCTCCGCGATGCGCGCTCCGATAGAAGTCTATCGTGGATCTGACGTTTACATAACTAACACTAGGCCTCTCGATCGCGCTCTTTCGTTTGTGGCCTGGTGTCTAACTGGTGTTTTGGCTTTGGACCTGCATTGATCGCCCTTTAGAGGACCATGGCGAAGGAGACGCTGCTGCTGAAGAGCCACCATGTGCGCCTCGACCAGAAGATGGGGAGCGGTGGGTGTTTTGGCGCAACGCAGTCACTCCACCAGACAGTCGGTTATTGGATCACCGGGGCGCTTTGGAGATACATAATAATCAAACGGGGCAGGCGAACTATCAATTTCTCACGTTTTGTAAACAGATTTCAATTCTTCGCTCTCCGGCCGAATATGTGTTAGCTGGAGCAATGGTAAAAAGGGGTCCGCGCACCTACCTAAACATTGAGGGGCACCGCTTTCACACGCGCTCGACGTGTGAAGGCACGTTTTCACCTCACATTGATTCCTAGCAGTAGGTCGGATCGGTGAATTAGACAAGGAACAGTCGAGGAACAGTTTCTAATGATTATTATAGTAATTCAATCAAAAGCGCTGCATCGTCATCGATCGCCTCGCAAATGGTGGATGGGTAATCATGCCACTTAGTTGGACAAATCGGGATGAAAGCTGGGACTAGTGAGACGAAAACATTTATTAGTGGTTTGAGGAAAAATGGGGTGTGATCTAAATGCATCAACATAGGGCATTCGAGTGATATAAAATCGTTTAAAGATAGTTTCTATTAATTTATTGCACATACAATGCTCATGTTGGCGGAAATAAACCCTTGGCACTAATTTTTGACAGCTATTTATTACGTAGGCTTCAAAGCTACAAAAAAGGAACAATTCAAGTTTATATGATCTAGGATAGTTAATAAAGACTTACAATTTAGTGCTTTTATTCAATTTAACGATATTGTTTAAGGGTTAGATTTAATAAACAAATTCACTGTTCCAAAAAATGTGCTTTCCTCTCGATGCAGGTTTCTGTTCTGACAGCACGATCGTCGCTCAGCCTGTCCAACCACCGGTGACAGCGGGTGACGTTGTGTTCGCCGCGTCGCGTTCAGGTACCGGGTTGCCAGTTTCACGGCCATTGTTGATCGGTAGACTTGCGGCAACATTCTCCGGCGGGTGCATCTTGCCATCAACCAAGACTGCACGGTTCTCTTCAACGTCAAGCAAGGCTAGCTTCGTAACTGGTCTACGCATGGTTCCTGCTTTAGTTTTTACAATGGCCTGACGTACTCTACCATCCGGTCCTCGAATAGCTTGTTCCACACGTCCTCTAGTCCATTCACTTCGCCTACTATCGTCGATTATTAGAACTAAGTCACCATTCTTGATCTCTCTTGCCGCTTCTTCGAACCACTTGGACTGCCGACGAATGACTGGAAGATATTCTTTCAGCCACCGTTTCAGAAGATATCCAGCTGTTCCTGTATATCAACCCACGTTCTCTGATTCCGCTGTTGGTAGCGGATGTCCAGCTGGTTTTGGCACCACGACTCCCGAGCAAAAGTGGTTCGGGTTAACCTTCGGACTCATCCGAGTCTAACGGCAAGTACGTCAGGCCTGAGTTAACTACGCTCTCAGCCTCCACAACCAAGTCCCAAGTCCTTCCTCGTCAAGCTTCCATCCCCGTAGGCTTCACCCATGGCGGCCTTCTGACTGCACCATCCTTTCCAGGCGCCACCCATGTGGCGCACCTGGTGGTGAACCCATTTACACTTAGAGGTATGAACGTTGCGGAGAGCCCTTGCTCATTTGTTCCCGTAGAGTCGCTCGGCACGAAAGTTGGTCCCGTTATCGTGTACACCTCCACTGGTGCTCCTCGACGGCCGATGAACCTTCGTACGGCGAATGCATGATGAAGTAGTCAAGCTGTGCACGACTTCCAGATGTACAGCGCGCACAGTAAGACAAGTAAAAGGGCGATCCATCGCTTGACGTTTGCTCTACCTTGCTTCACCATCAACGGACCGGAATAGTCCAATCCGACGAAACAGAACGGACGACTGTAGGCAGCAAGACGGGCTGCTGGAAGTGAAGCCATCGGAGGAATGCACGGCTGAGTTTTACGAAGTTTGCAGAACCAACACTCACGGCTGCATCTTCGCACAATTGTTCGCAGTCGAGGTATTTCGAAGTGTTGACGAATCTCGTTGACTACTGTCTCTGGATTTGCGTGCTTATACTTCCGATGGTACAGATCTACCACCAGTGTGGTAACTTCACTCCTTCTAGGTAGAATCACTGGATACCGCAGATTGTACGATGCGTGTTGCGCTGCTCCAATGCGTCCGTTTTGACACATAACTCCGTCTTCACCCAATATTGGTACTAACTAATACAAAGAACTGCTTTTCGGAATCGTTTGCGTAACATTTTCTGCCACAGATTTGTTCTATGTGAGAATCGACATCTCGTCCGGAACCATTTTCCACTGCACTTGTTTCATGATCACCGCTTCCGCTGCCAGCAGCTCCTCCTGATGTAACTCGCCAGAGATGCTGCGTCGCTTACTGTTAATGTTGTTAGCAAACCTCAGCACATATGCTACAGTGCGATGTAACCTCTCCCACTTCGAGAACCTTTCAAATTGAATTACCGATTCATACGGAAAGTGAAATAGAACAGAGGGTCGTATCTCCTCCTTCTCGATGTTGGATAATACTGGAGAAATCGGCCAGTGGTCTTCAGAGTACTTCAGGAACTCTGGTCCAGTAAACCAACGACTATCAGTGCTGAAATATGGTCCTTTACCCCACTTGGTACCTTCATCGGCCGGATTGGACGACGACGGAACGTATCTCCACTCATCTACGCTTGCAGTTTCCAGGATCTCTCCTACTCTGTGGGCAACGAACGGTCGGTAGTTGCGTGGATCCGACCTGATCCAGGAAAGCGCCGTAGTGTTGTCCGTCCACAGATAGCGTTGGGTAATTGGAATCGTGTGGTTTTCCTGAACAAATTTCAGCATTCGTGTGCCGAGTACGCACCCTTGTAGTTCAAGCCTAGGTATTGACATTGGCTTCAGAGGAGCTACCTTTGCCTTTGCTGCAATCAAAGAACATTGTCCGTTGCCTTCGGAATCCATCACACGTAGATATACAACGCAGCAATACGCCGCAGGACTTGCGTCGACGAAGACATGTAGCTGTGCATTCTTGTAGGTGGAGCTCGTTGCCGCTTCGAAGTAGCATCTCGGAATACGAACCGTGGAAATGAACTGGACCAACAGCACCCAGTCGCGCCATCGATTCAGCTCTGCGTCTTTGATGTTTTCGTCCCAGTTGATTCCGGTTCTCCATAGTTCCTGAATTAGTACCTTCCCGTGAATCAGAAAGGTTGCGAGTAACCCTAACGGGTCGAACAGTGTCATCACACAGCGCAACACTTGCCTTTTTGTTGGCCGAGTAGAAGTCTCGATAAGCATGCTAACTTCCTCGCTCATGTGCGTTGAGAAGCACAATTCGTCAGTTACGGGTACCCACAGCATTCCAAGCACTCTCTCAGCGTGTTCCTTGTCCACCAGGTTGATATTCTTGTTTATATCGGTCCTTGGCTCTCCTAGAAAATCCAGCACTGCATCGCTGTTGGAATTCCAGTTCCTTAGAACGAAGCCACCATTGCGATGGACTAAACGTACTTCCGTAGCAATCTGCTTGGCTTCTTCCTCATCGCCGAAGCTGTCAAGATAGTCGTCGACGTAGTGGTTGTCAACTATCCTTTGAGCTGCACGAGGATACTGCTGCGCATGCTCCTTGGCGTTCAAATTCTTTACGAATTGTGCTGAGGCTGGTGAACATGTCGCCCCAAACGTAGCTACATCCATAACGTAGACTTCGGGAGGCAGTGCAGAATCGAAACGAAATAGAAATCGTAACGACTGCTTTTCGCTTGCTAACATGAAAATTTGGTGGAACATCTCTTGAATATCGGCATTCACTGCAATGTGGTACTGCCGGAAGAGGAATAGAACAGAAGGAAGAACGGTCAATTGATCGGGTCCCTTCAGTAGATGATTGTTTAATGAAGTTCCATCCACCTTTGAAGCAGCATCCCAGATAATGCGCACCTTTCCTGGCTTCTTCGGGTTCGTGACTGCTCCTAACGGTAGATACCACACTCTTCTGGGATCTGCTGTCTCTAGCTCTTCGTCTGTCGCTACGTGTGCGTAGCCCTTGGTCATGTAATCCCGAATATGCTGATGAACTTTCTGCTTCAGAATCAAATCCCGCTCCATACGACGCTCCAGACATTTCATTCGGCTCAGCGCCATAGGGTAGCTTTCTGGAAACTCGACGTAATCGTGCTTCCACAACAGTCCGGATTCGTAATGATTCCCAACTTTCCTTGTCGTTTGCACCAACAGTTTCTGCGCTCGTTGATCTTCGGCTGAAAGAATAGGGTTGGTTGCTCCTACTTCTTCCACAGCAAAGAATTGCTTCACTGTTTCGTGGAGTTCACTTTTGCGTAATTTTCGGTTTCTTGAACTTTTGGGGCATCATGATTTCACTGGTTATGCTGAACAGATGATCTACACGATTTCAAGTGATCTAAATTTGGCTTAATTGAATTGATAAAGCAAGTAATGCAGTCTGGATGTGCAGAACATAGTTACTCGTTACAAACTAACTGTTCACATAGCTAAAATAACAATGATTTTACAAGAAAATCGTAGACCCAATGTTGGGTACATATTTTTTTGTATGTTCTCAACTATGGCCTGTTGTATCAATAACGTAGAGAAAAGTTTGTTATTGGTAAAATTTCAAGTTGAAATGCATGAATTTGCGGTTGTTCATATTCAAGTGGCTCATCTAAACACAAATCGAATAGACAAAATCATTATGTAGTGAAATATAATGTTTTCATTATTGAATGGCTGATAAATCATATATGCACATCATTTAAGTGTTTCGAGGCAGTTTTACTTTACGATCCGCCCCGACGAATGCGGTCGCGTTATCGCAATGCAATTCGAGAACCCGGCCACGATAGGCTACGAAACGCTTCACGGCGTTGAAACACGCGATGGTCGACAGATCAGGCACGATCTCGAGGTGCACGGCCTTCACCACCATGCAAACGAATAACGCGACGTAAACTTTATCCGACAACCTTTCCCAATCAGTGGACACACGAAAAACGGCCCACAGTAAACCATCCCAGAGTACGTAAAGGCTCGAGCCTTGTTTGGCCTGTTTGGCCTGAGCCGAACTGATGGAAGAGGTGCCATGATTTTGTGTACTGGTGTAGGGTTGCACCGGAAACATGTTATGCATGTGCGTACGACCTAACGAGCCAAGTCTCTACCCCGGAGTGGCCAAAATCGTTGACGAATTGTAGCGAGTAACAGTGAAGGTCCACCATGGAGTGTCTGCAGATGAATGGACCTGGCAATCAATCAGCTAAGGTTATGGCTAGCTGGAAGTAGAATTGGATGACGTGTGTCGAAGGGTGCGTTCAAGTTATTCAGCCGTCCGTCAATCTGAAGGAGGCCAAACTTGTCCATGAAGACCATGGATCTCTTGCAACCCAATTCCATACGAATACCTTCCAGGAATTTGATCTGGATTTGATCCAGTGAAGTGCGACAGTTGAGTCAGTCCAAAATGTTACTGGTGCGGTGAAGTTGGTATTCGACAAAAGATTCTGAACCAGTTGACTCCGAGGAGAGCTGCGCAAAGTTCCAACCGTGGAATAGACTGTCCACGAAGAGGGCGACAATGATACGATGTAGATGCAACATCCGTATCCTTTTGTGAGGCATCACAGAAACAGTGAATTGAGTACTTGCGTTTGATGTTCAATAGAACCCTCCTGGGAACTTGTAGCAATTGAAGTTCTGCAATGTTCGAACGGTACTTCCTCCACCACGTTGCCGACTCTAATGCAAGCTCAGAATCCCACGACAGGTTGGCTGCCCAGAGCGATTGAATGAACATTTTTGCGTTCACGATCACTGGTCCAAGGTGTCCAAGTGGGTCGAACAGTTGAGACATCTCGGAAACTACAATCCGCTTGGTCACGACATTCAGCTCTGGAAGTGTTGGGACCTTGAACTTCAATACGTTCTTCTGGGGGTACCATAACAAACCCAAGGTTTTGACTGCTTGTGAACGATCAAGCTCCAGTTCTGCGGACGTCTCCCACAAATCTTCAGGAACGCTGCTCAGAACCGTTTTGTAGTTTGAAGCCCATTTTCGAAGTACGAAACCAGCAGACTCCATAATCTTCATCATGCAAGTTTCAACCATCGCTTCGTGGTCGTCATGTCCAGAGATAACGTCGTCTACATAGGTACCTTGTTGAATCACTGGCACAGCTAGCGGAAAGCGCTGTCCTTCGTCGATAGCTAGCTGGTTTAGCACGCGAGCTGAATGGAAAGGCGAACTTGCAAGCCCGTAGGTAACAGTGTTCAGTTGATACGTGCGGATTGGATCTGATGGACTTCTACACCGAAGAATTTGTTGGAATTTTCGATCATCTTGGTGGACCCAAATCTGTCGGAACATTTTCTCTGCATCGGCTGTTATGGCGAATCGGGGCAGACGAAAATTAACGACAGTCGAGAAGAAAGCTGGCTGAACTGTCGGTCCAACGAATAGTGCATCGTTCAGAGATATTGAGGTAGCATTACGGCAGGAACCGTCAAATACTACACGTGTTTTGGTGGTCGTATTTACTGGACGCTGGATGGCATGGTGGGGAAGAAAAACTGTGGGCTGTCCAGTGGCGACGCGACTGGAATCTCCTCCATGTGACCCAACCTCTCATATTCATCCATAAACTCGGTGTAACTGCGACGAAGGTCTTCATCGACGGCGAACCTGTTTTCCATTTGATGGAATCTTCGTAGTGCAGCGGTGTACGAATCACCCAGTAACGATAGCTGGTCTTCCTTCAGTGGAAGGCGAACGACGTAGTGGCCCGTATCGTCACGAGTGACCGTGGTTTGGAAGTGAGTTTCGCAGAGTTGTTCTTCTGGAGTGAGAGCTTTACCGTCATCAAAATTTTCGATTTCCCAAAACCGCTGCAGCTGGGTATCGAGTCTATCCTCGAAACACATATGACAGGTCTGTGTGTCCGGGAATTCAAAAGTTGGCTGTTCTAGTTTTCCGCAAACGATATATCCGAGAACCGTTTTCTGCAGCATTGGATACCCAGAGGCAAGAGAGATTTGCTCACGTTCAAGAAGATCGAAGAACAGAGCAGCACCGATGATAATATCCATACTTTGGCTTATGTTGAACTGTGGATCAGCGAGGGAAGATTCCTAGGGATTCTCCAGCGAGAGACGTCAATGTGGTAACTAGGAAGCGAGACGGTAAGCTTCAGCAGTACTAAGCAGTCTTATTCAGTGGAGAAGGTTTCGAAACGAGAGGTGAGTGATAATGTCACAGCATAGTGGACGGATTGTCCAATCCCACTTCAGCTTTGTCCGTTTCAAACGAAGTTTCTGGCATAGTGATTCAGAGATGAAGCTTGGCTGTGAACCGCTATCCAACAAGGCTCTGGCAAAAACGGACTTGTTATCAGCATCTTTCACTTTTATAACTGCCGTTGACAGAATAACAGTTGACTGCCGAGGTTAGGTAATTACTTCCGCACTTTGAAAGGAGATGGATGGAGAATTTGTTACGAGATCAACCGACGGAACCGACGAAATTGGGAAGGAATTACCGCGCGACGACTGCGAACGATTTGACGATGCGACAGGCGGTGAAACAACCGTAGGCCCTTCAGACGGAAAGCTTTCGACGAGATTCGGAACAAAGTGCGACACTTGACGAGACTGCGATGTAGTTGCTGGATTGTGCATCGACGCTGACTGCACCGATGTTGCCACTGGTTGTGAACCAGGGGCCGAAGATAAGGGTGGAAGATGTAATAACGAGTGATGCTTCTTGGCGCAACTCTTACAGGATCCGCTGGAGCAGTTCTTCGCAAGGTAAGTTCCCTTCAAGCAGTTTATGCACAACCGTTGTTGCTTCACGACTTCAAAACGCTGTTGAGGAGAAAGCGATCGGAAACCATCGCATTGGAACAAGAAATGTGCTTGCTTGCAGATAACGCACCTGGTTATATTGTCGGAAACAACGTGCGACACGACGGATCGTAATTTAGATTGTTGTACTTCCGATTGGGAGAGCTTAAGTGTTCGTACAATTCTCGATCTTCTGTTGATAAACTCGAGGAGTTCATGGTACTCGTGGATAGTCGTCACTTTCGGAAACAAGTGTTTCCCACTCACGGAGTGTAATGGCATCAAGACATTGGCTCAAACGTTCGACTAGGAAAGAATTCCAGTGTTTCTCAGCACCTTCGAGTTTATCCAGTAGTTTTACGTGCCGATCAAACTCGTCTGCAAGATCTGCAAGTCCTTGAGCAGACTCCCCAAGGAAAATTGCTGGTTTTATCATGGTTTTATAGCATTCTTGAAGTCTGATTCATGCTTTTCAGAACCCTTATAAAACCAAAATTGTTACTTGGGTCTTTCTTCAATGAAGGAATTGTTAGTAAGGCAGAAATGTGCCGTTTCACCAGTAAATTTGAATTTTCGAAAATTTCATCCAACAAATTCTACGCAATGAGATAGTTGTTGGCAGAAATCTCAAGCGAAGAAATTATGCGAGCTGCCTCGCCAGAAAGTGTAGCTCGAAAATAAAGACTGTGTTCGATGAAATTTGGACACACAAAATAGGTCACCGAAAATTTTCCTTGAACCCGATTCTTTTCAAACTTTCTGGAAATAATGTACAACTAAATGGTTAAGTTTTGACATCATTGGTTTATTGAACCTCTTCTCCCAACCCAAATGCCCGCACCTTAACCTTGACCCCTTTCATCAAATTTTGGGCAATGATAGGACCGACTTGCTTTCTTACTTTTAACTACACTTTCTTTAGTTCAAGTTCATTTTCTATCAGTTTTGAAGTTTTAACGAGCTTTGCCTTCATGATTGCCCAAAATTTTTCAATTGGGCGAAGTTCCGGAGTGTTTGGAGGGTTGACGTCTTTTGGTACAAAAACTACAGTCTAAGACGGGCCGGGCATAGTGGCAAGATGCCAAATCCGGCCAAAACAGTGTCGGGCCATCGTGAGATCTCAAGAAGGGAAGAAGTCGTTTTTGGAGGCATTCGTCCTTGTAGATTTGTCCGTTGATGATCCCAGAGGTGTTGAAGGGCTGACTCATTTTGCCACATCCGCAGATCGCTTGCCACTGTGACAAGGAATTTTTTGGCGCATTTCGACAGTTTCTTTTTCCGTACACTCTCCGGAACGGCCAACTCAGAGGTGACGACGTAGTGTTCATGTCCTGGCATTTATCTGGTGTCGGCTTTTGTGTAGGTCTCATCGTCCATCACAATGCAGAACGGTTTTGTGACCCACTCCCTGAACAGTTTTCTTGCACGAGTTTTGGCCACCGAGTTCTGTTTATCGCTCCGGTTCAGTGCCTTCTGGACCTTGTACAAATGTAATCCAAAACGTCTCATTTCTTTCTGCACAAAACAAACTGAAACTTTCGCCTTTTTCTCAACATCCCTGATCGATATGTTGGGATAACGCTTAAATTGGTTCAATACCATCCTGGCCTTGGACAAAAACATGTAAAACAATCGATGTCTAGACTAACATTTGAAAAGGGTGGTATTCCAAAATCACGACACCGAGAAAACTGAAGGCAAAGATTGGAAAACGAAAACCAAATCCTATTTCCCATAGAAAGCTCCAATAAACCATTTATTATGCTAAAAAATTTTCACACAACATTATCAGATATATGTGTTTGTTTCTGAGTGTCATTACGCCTTAGGTTTTTAGCCTGTTACACTGGAAATTCACCGTTAAATTATGACATGCTGGCATCTTGATTTTTATTACGCCTTCACTGTTCAGTCTAATTAATCAAGCGGCGAGGAATTACGACCCAGTATTTTCAAGTTTTAAAGACGTCGAATTATATACTTCACGTACCAAAAAAAAAATTTGAATCTCCTAGGAAAATCAGATATAAGTGAGTATTATTGTACTAATTCAATTGGAGTTTCTTAATCATGTTTTTACAGTCTTGGACATAGACAACGCGATGTAATCAAAGTTACGACATCGAATGAGGAGAACTGAGGGCTGGATCAATAATTTAACGGACAAAGAAGCCATCAGGTGTCTCACTTCACACAGAATGAGGCTTGTTTATCCTTGTTGCCTTCGTAATAAATGTTTCCCTTCCGGTTGGCGAAATGCAGCGATGACTGGATTTCCTGCTTCACGTCCATGTACGCGCCACGCACGCCAATGTAGGCACGAATGCCTAGCTCCGCCGGAAACTTCTCCCGCACGATGCGTTTCACGTGTCCATACTTATCGTATATTCGCACATAGCAGATGTGATTCTGGGCATGTGACATGTGTATTTTAACCTTTTTTTCCATTCCCATAATGTAATACCAGCTCGTCAGAGTTGGCGGTCAGCGCGTGCATCATCGACCGCTCAGACTTGAACTTGACGAGAAGGGACTTTTCATCTGCTATCCTATATGCAGCTTCAATTTCATCAAGCTCCGCACCCAAGCCTTCGACGAAATTTGCCACTTCGCCTAAGGTTGTTACAACAAAAGCGACCTTGTTGATGAAAAAGAACAATGCAAACAGATTATAATGCTGTAGAGAAGAAGGCTATCGCGCGAATAAACAAAACTCAACCGTACCAATCGAAAGCAGAAAGAGAACTGAGCTAACCATCTTAGCTTGGCCTAAAACGATGCCATCGATTCCTCTAATACCTTCTGAGTCTACCGAAGTAGGTCTTTATACTAAAGCCTAACCGGAACGCTTGGGAGGAAGAGAGAATAGAAGATAAGTGGAGAAAATTTTCCAAGTCAAAAGATCGCTCCGACCAGCCTAGGATTGAAACCCGCCGCTTCCTGCATTGTACTGTCAAAACTAGCTGTAGCCCCATAAACATTTCAAAAGCAATTTTTAATACAACACGCGAGAAACCCACTAAAAATGCTTTTTTTACAGGACGGACTTTCGGTATGCATGAAAAATTCTCTTGCTTTATAGCCTAGAGTTGTCCAAATTTATTTCAACTAAATTTAGTATTTTAACGCCTTGCACACCGTTAGCAGATATATTACCCTACTCTCTTTCATCAACAAAAAAAAACCTCGAATCGATTTTGAATTTCGAAGAACGATCGAAACTAACAATCAATAACAAACTTACCCTGTTTCGATTTCGATTGCCATTTAGGTGTCCTCCGACGCTTCCAGAACCGCTCCCGAGTAGGCCAGATCCCAGTAATGCTCGACGTGATGTTTCTGAAAGAACTCCCGAGCACTCTTCTCCATAGGAAAGGATTTGTATTTGAATTCCCCAAAGTGACGTCTCTGGGCCGTGCCTTCCCATACGAGAACGCACGAGTTCGGCACCTCATTGCCGTCGGCATTTTTGACCGAATCTTCCTCCCACTTTATACGATGCAACATGAGCCGTTTGTATTTCTTCTGTTGCTTGGGTCCACCTTCGGCCACAACAACGCAACAGTCCCGAAAGAGAATGCATACCCCCGTCATGAATAGCTGCTTGGCGTTGGTTTCTACCTTGAACTTTTTGCTCTGCTGGTCGTGTAGATCTTTGATCCTATAAACGGTAACGTGCACCCCCAGAGAGGTATCCTCTTTCATTTTGCGTACTTTCTTATCTCGTCGCTGATCGTCCGTAAGTTTTCGGGCGGCATTGGCTTCCTCGTGTGCTTTCTGACGCTTCGCCATCTGTTCACGGACATGTGCTTCAATCTTGGTGGGATCCTGCACTGCTTCGGTACCGAGGACCCGCATTAGATTCGAGATCCGTAGTTTAGGTTCCGGAGGAGGTTCCAAACCAAGACGGATCTTCTCCTGCTCTTCCTTCCATGCCTCTCGGCGGTTTTGCCGTCGCAGCTTTTTACGCTCCTTCTTTGTAAGAAAGACCGGCAGATAAACGGGGCGGGATGATTCGTCTAGAAGTAGAAACACTCGTTAAAAGCGCATTCAATAGGTAAAAGGGCAATGCTCTCAATAGCAAAGAGATGCAAATTACTTTGCCCCATTCCTTCACAGGGCAAGCAACGTTCTCATGCATAAGCCGTATTAGAGGCAATATAAAAACTAGTTTTATTTTTCTCAAGAACAGGGGTGAAACAAAGGAAATGCAAAACCAGTACTTACTTGGTGGACGCATCTGCGTTGGATGCTCGATTAGATTGGTGATCGCAGACTCGCGAATCGAGATGCGGCCATTTTTATCCACCGTGTTTAGATCGTCCGTTAGAATTACCGAGTCCCACCATTCCATCTGCGGGACCTCATTTGAATGAGTATCCGCTTTCGGGGCAATCAGAGCCAGCTTGGTAGCGGAGCTGATACCTGTTTTACGCGCTATTTGTGAAATTTCATTCTGCAGCTTTTCCAACTGAGATTTCATCCGTAATCGTTCGGCCATCTGTTGAAATTTACCCGGCTCATGGAACCGCAGGGCACGCTTATTACGAACGGCAGGTTTAATCGTAATTCGATCATCGAAAAAGTGGGCCTCAGCTGATTCCTCCTGTTGTTGCTTCTCTGCTTGATGTATCTTTGTTATTTCACGTTTCTTGGCACGAATATTGGCTTTCAAAGTGGGTGTGAGTTTAGGTACTTCCACTGCTTGGCCACTGGCATCGACAGTTCTTCCTTCGGTATCCAAAATCAAAGGCTTTGGTTTATCCTGGACAACGGGCGGAAGCACTGCCGCTAATGTTCCAGATAATTTTGCCCGAATTTGTTCCTGAAGTTGAGCTATCTTTCGAGACCGTTCCAAATCTACGACCGGAGCAACATTCGCTTGAGCAGCAGTAATCTTTGCGCTAACTGCCGCTGCCGCTGCAACAGCCGATGGTGGCGGTGCTTTGGCTGCTTTTATTGACTCTAATTTTTTCTTACGCTCCTCAATTTCCTTCTGAGCATTTTCCATCATCATTTTGATTTGATTGGAAGAGAAATTCTGGGTTGATTTCTCATCAACGGTACCTTTCTCCTCCCTTTCCTTGGTTACGGAACCATTTCCTTCCTTTTTCGCTTTCGATTCCGTCGATTTCTTTCCCTCCTCGTCATATCTGGTCTTTACCTTCTTTGTATCCCTTTCCCGATTATCCTCTTCGTGTGTTCTTTTCTTGGAGCGATGGGAGGTCGTTTTTAGACCATCCAGCAGATCCTCCACCTTGTCCGACAGCCGGCTTGCCCTCTTGCTTTCAACGAATGACAAAAGTTTTTCGATTAATTTCCGGCGATCGAAGCCGCTGTGCAAGTTGCCTTCGATTGTCGATAGCACCGAGGAATCGGAATTTCCCAGCACCTTATATACAATCTTGTCCAGCGAAGGACGGATGTCCTCCAGCTCTCGGCGCGATAAATAGGCCATTGTTTTGTAGGTTATATAGTTCAACTTTGGATACTGTAACATTAACTTTCTACCGAAGAATTATTTCATTCAAACTTGGAACTACGACATCACTTATAATAGGGAACACTCTAATCGCTAAACATCGATTGTTGGATAAGATAGAATTGCAAACGTTTTGATGTTGTTCTCTACAAAACGAAAAATAATATGCAGCTTTTCACTTTGTGGGCGATCTCCGTTTGTGTACCCTTCTTATTTTCGTTTGACAGCGCATTCGCTCGCGAGGGACAATTCACGGTGAAAACGAAATTTTCATGAAACTGGATAGGAACAGGCCTGTTCGAGTTGAAAGAGATCTAATTTTTCATCAGGAACATAAGGGTACCAAGGGGGCACACGCTAAATAATAGGACATTTAAGAGGTAATCAAGCAGGGTAAAAACCGCATAATCACAATTTATTCCTGGGCCGTTTATCTTATTGTTGACGAATGTTTCCATATTATTGTTACGAAATTTACCCTAATAGTTGACAGCTTTAAACTTACTATCGCCTATAAGGTTTTAACAATATGTCACATGTTAAAAGGCCAAACAACAATATGCTGAATAGGCGGTTAAGTTCAGTTATTGCAATTTTCACATAGATTTCTCAACTTAGTGTTCTAGATGCACTTCCACAGTAATTAATTGAGAGCTTTCGATGCTAGGTAACATTTTTGCATTAGTATGACTGTGTGGCAAGTACAATCATACGCTATGCCCAAGGAGTCGAGAAATTTTCCTTAACGAAAAATTCCTAGACCAGACCGGGAATCGAACCCATCCACCTCCAGCACGGTGTTGCTTTGTAGCTGCGCCTTTACTGACTCAGCTAAGGGAGGACCCTTATGCAGAAAATAGAAAACCTTTTAATAACAATATGTCAATACACAATATGACAATAATATTCATTAACAATATGCGTTAATGGAGAGATTCTATGGTGAAAACGAGATAAAACTATTTGATAACAATAACATAAGATAATATATCTTAAATTCGAAATATAGTTGTGACTATATAGAAAATTGTTTTTCGTTATGCAGGTGGATTATAACATTTTTCGATGAAAAATATAATAATATACCCGCATTCCATATATTTTTAAATTCTGACCAGTGAAACTATTGAAAAAGCAATTTCAAAATATTATGATATAACAATGATTGCAAGGCAACACCATTCTATTTCACCATGAAACACGCTACAAAAAGCAGATAACCTAAACTAACGAACCAACCAGTGATTCAAAAAAAAAAGCGTTGCATATTCCAACAGGCCAGCTTGCTGTCATTTTGCATAAAAGTAACTTCACGCCAGTTTGTAAAATAAAAATTATTAGATATTTTTTAGTTAAAAAAATCGAGAAAATATAGGTTGTTGAAATCTAAAAAAAAATGTTTTTGCAAGTTAGAACGCCCGTCAGCGATAAGGATGGCAAACCTTTTTTTTTAAATTAAAACCCCCTATTTAGTTAGACCATCTCCAGGAGATTTGATGTTTCAGATGCATTTTTATAACTGAACTCGAAACCGAAATATCGGGTAACTTCATTACAAATCCGATTCTCAGCAACAGGAGCCGAACACAGATGTTAACCAAACTTCAACCGTCCTCAGCTGCCAATCATGGCAAAATATCGGTTTAGCAGTATTGTGAGCCGAGGATCAGCTTTTTATCTGTCAACCACCATACACCTTATTGTTTTCATTCGCAAGTGGAGTAAGTCGTATGTTTGTGGAATGGTGAATAAACGGTGAAAATGGAGCAACTTCTCAATAACATGCAGCAGAAGGATGTAAGACTGCACGGTATTCTTAGTAAGTACAAATGAATTCACTTATCTGTTCCATTTTAGCTTGAAAAGTTGAACATAATATGTTTCTTCTGTCGAGAAGTAGTTGGGGGCTATGTGGAAGAACTGCAGTGGCATTTTAGTAACCACATCCGAAATCGACATTGTGATCTGGATAGAGTGTTGCGACTGCACGGTTCTAAAATGCCGATCAAGGTGCAGCCATTTTAAATCACTGCAAAGGCAGTGACACCCCCAATCCCTTCCACCGGTATTGGACAGTTTAGACCTTCATACGGATGGCCGATACTCATAAAGTTAAAATTCGATGCTGATGAATCTGTTTACCTTGCTGGTTTGCCAGCTCCAGTTGTGGAACAGATGAAAGAAGAAACTGTCTCGCTTGACGAAATTAAAAGATGCCTATCACTGGGGACTTGCTAGTTGACGATGATGTGTCACTACCGGAAACCAAAATTGCAGAAATTTATTTATTTATTTAATATTATACATCAACAGGCTTCTATACCTAGTTCTATACCGCAATGATGTGTTGTTGATCTCATAAAAAACATAAAAATACAAATAACATATTAATAGCTTATCTAAACACATTAAAAAATCTAGTCCGAAGTGTATCACGTGAAATTTTGAAATCAAATTCCGTTGCCAACCGATTAAAAATCCTTTGTAGGCCAGTAATGGCGCTGTTTTGTCCACAATTAGTACGGTGATGTATTGGTTGCAGCAGGTGATTGTTCCGCAAGGCTCTAGGTCACACGAAGAAATTTATTTGTCCTCGGATTTCGGGGCAATCCACTCGATTATGCAAAATGTCGGAGATAAGAAGAGCTTTCGCAACATTCCTTCGTGTACTTAGGGTATTCAGCCTAATTAGTTGACACTGATTCTCGTAGCTTGGCAGACGAATTGGATCATTCCATGGCAACCGTCGTAGTGCGAATCGAATAAATCGCCGTTGAACTGATCCAATTCTCTCAATTCCATTTTGGTAGTGAGAGCTTATTAGGTAAATTGTCAGACTTTGCGAAACCCTCGTTCAAATGATTGGTGAATATTTCGAAGGGAACTCAAAGACCTTTCTGGATGATCATGATACCTCATTCTGTTTGTTTCGAATTTTAACCGATATATAAGTTTGCTCATACCGAGATTCTCAGCTAACTATATGAGTTTTCAACTGCACCAAACTGAGATTATCCGTTAACATAAAAAAAGCCGAGATCGAAACCAAGAGGTCAGCTGTGTGAATCTCGGTTTCAGAAATCCGAGATTCGGCAAATAATTCTAAGTGTGTAGATAAGAACTGAAAATAGATTGATCTCTTGATCTCTACGTTAAACCAACAACCAATAAGAAACTAAAGATATAAAAGTACCCCATAGAGTAATTCATTTCTCTACTATTTTTTTTAACTTTAGTTTTGAACCAATCTAGTGACCGGCAGGTACTTCATGCACCCAAGAAAAAAAAAAAAAAAATATATATATATATATATATATATATATATATATATATATTTTCCTCCTGATTATCTTGTCCTATTTCCGATGTTAGGTATAAATCGATAAATTAATATCAATAAACAGATATTCGTTATACTTATTATCCAGTGATCATCCAGCGATAAAATATTTTAAGATGTTAAACACGCTTGGTTACATACATACTCGATTTCAACCGAAAAATGTCTAGGCATTCCTCATTGAAAATAATTCCATGATTATACCGACAATCAAATCAACAATCAAATATGACTATTGCATATACAGATTACAATGACCATGAAAATGGTCGAAGCCATCGCGTTCATGCTATTTCTTGACTATGGTAATCGTCACAAGGACTATTCTGACATAATAGTATATATTGAATCATCTTTTTTTAATGGTCATTTTGACCATGATCATAGTCGGTACATCACTATTAAGCTTAGGGACGTTTGAGGCACGCACACTATCGTGCCTATCGTCGTTTAAAAATTGTTTGTTTTCCCACAGATAACCTAAAAGTTTTTATTGTGGTTCGTAATAGAAAAGATCTTCTTGACAGCTGTTTTTTTAAGTTTCCGTTAAAAATCGCACTTTCACATTTCCAGAACGCACACTACCACACCCAGAAGTATTAAGCTCACTCATCGAAATAACCTCTCGATATTCATAAGATTGCATAATGATTATCTGCTATAAGAAGTCTGTGTAAATTTCATGAATTTATCTTATGAAATATGATGTTAAAAAAATAAAAAAATATGGAGCAACCTGGATTCGAACTTTGAACATTGAGGTTATGTACACTCAGTAGCAAAAGAAAGCCGAGCAAAATTTTGCCTACAAAATACGCGTTGTTCAACCTTCAATATATTTGGCTGAAATTTTGACAACACTATAACTAATGTATGTGACCAAAATTTTATGTTGATGAAGTTTATAAATTTGAAGTTATCATAAAACATGTGAAAAAAGTCATTTTTGACATACCAATTTCAAAAATTCGTATTTCTTTGAAAAATTTAGGTAGGATATTAAATTTTTCCATGGCTTAAAACAATACAGAGATTAATGTGGACAAAATTTGAACTGTTTTCATCAAGTGGTTTGGACTACAGCTGGCGTCAAAGTTGACGCTCCAACATGAGTATTTCTCGCTTTCACCCGATATTTACCATGCTGAACTATCGGTTCAAAAACAAAGCCGAGGCGTTGTCATCATACAGGTTTGGGCCCAATTAAAAAGATGAATTTACCTCAAATATATTGATAATTGACAAAGTTACAGAAGGTTGAACAACGCGTATTTTGGAAGCAAAATTTTGCTCGGCTGTTTTTTACTGCTGATTGTAACTTGCCCACTAGTATATATTAACACTTGTAATCAGGAAAGATTAGAGGCGTTCAAGATCAACGTCGAGTGAAATAAAATCCATTCATAAGTCAGCCTTATGAAATTCCAAAGCATCGCTCATAAGTTGAACCTTATGAAATTCTTAAGTTTATTTGCCTGAGTGTTTAATACTGCCATAGACATGTTAAGGTCGATATCATGTTCGAAAGAAATTTAATTTTCTATCCCAAATCCATGTTAAATTCCGTTTACTGAAACGGAAATGTAAAGAATCGGAAAGAAATTTTAGCAGCAGTATCCACCTGACAAGAACGAAAAATAAAATTGGAATTTTATAAGGTTCCACGCAAACTAATGCGAGCTATCACTTTTACCACAGAGAACAGACATTGATGTCCATATACCTCTTCTTGAAAAACGTGTGTAAACGTTAATATGGGCAGCCGATATAAAAAGCAAGTACAGAGAAAAACAAACAAAACTTTTCAGGTAACGATGCTAGGCTTTCTATTGATAAACATTGACATGCCAGTTATCGCACAACTGCAGCGCCGTCTACCAGAAGCATAACGACATACATTTGAAATGTCGGTTTAAAGTTTTACACAAGTAGCAGTTCGAAGATGAACGTCTGTTCTCTGTGCTTTTACTTTCGGAAAAAATGTTCTGCTCGATTATTCCGTTAGTGAAGATGACATTTCGTTCCATGCAGAACAATTGTCAATATTCCGCATGGTAATATTGAACAAAATTCCGTAACCTCTCTACTTTTTAAGTCGATACTGGCCTTTTAACCCCCAATGATTGTAAAATTGACTGTCCAGCCTTTTTCTGGGTATATTTTCTCCGTTTTCCAAAATTAGTCCCGCAATCAACACCCTGAAGTTGACTGCCATTCCCGAACGTCGATGATTAGATCACATTGGAGCTGTCCGTTCCCGATTGCGGCCCTGCCACGATAGCCTTCATTCCTTTTCACATTTTGGCACATGCCGATCCAGTTCTTAACCGTGTGTATCCGCGCCCGTGAAGCCTGATGTATTGGCTAAAATCGTTCAAAAACCGTAGAAAATTGTGCTAAATTCTTCACCATTCACATCAGGTCGTGCATCAAGTGTTCGATCGTGAAAAAGTAGGTTTGCAGTGAGTTGAAAATCAGGTCGAAAAAAGTGAAAGATCGAGTGCAGAGTGGCTGACTGGTTGGCTTTCGCGTTGTCTTGTTCTTAGTATTAGTTTTTTTTTTGTATAATGATTGTTCAATGATTGTGCTGCTGACTGACTGGTGGCAGGCTAGCTAGTCTCGTGGAATGGTGCCTCCGTCGTGTTCCGTGTTTCGTCGCGCACCCCGTTGAAATTATTGTCCATGAGCTGGCCTGGATACTGCATTGACAGGCTGCAGGGAGGAAAAGATTATTCGTCATCAACCGCAGGGTTCGTGCTGGTTTGGTGGTGGTGGTCGAAAAGCCCTGCTTGCGGTCTGCAGGTAGACATCATCAACGAACCTTGGCTCGGAAAAACGAGTTACGTGTGCAGTTGGTGAATGAGTGAGTGAGAGGGGCAATAGTGTTCCCACCAGCTCGTTGGTCATTGTCGTCATCGTGGTGGATTTGCCTTCTTGCGTGTGTTTCGCAATTGTTCCGATTGTTTTCTCTCGCGAGAGATAATTATCAGCACAGTGTTATTGGCATTGGTTCAATGATTTTTTTTTTAACTTTTTTAAAAGGCAAGTTGTAATTTTTCACAAATTTAATACCAGTTAAGAGTGAAAATGTATCAATACAAGCATAATTTCGCAAAGAAAGTAACTCTCAGGAGGATATATGTACCTATATTATAGAAGTAACAGATTGATAAAAAAGCACTGTTGCTCAATAAAACTTAATGAATGCATCCGCCTTTTGATTCAAATGGTGGATACGTCTATTTGAAAAAATAAGGTTGAGTACATTCCGGTTGGCGCGGAGAGCGCAATCATAGCTTTTCATGACCATTGCTTCGATTTTGAACGAAAAAAACTGCTTGATAATAGTGTTGATTACGATGATTATTGGGGTCTCTTTAAGGGTTTATGCTGAATCATTCTTGGCGTCAGTCATTACCTCAACATTTAGAATTGAACACAGAGTCGGTACTAGATATTGTAAAGTTAATCACATCAATTTGTATGCTCACTTTCTGTGAGCAATCTGCAAATTTTGAGTTCGATTCGATGTTCATTCAGTGACAATCGAGACTTATCAATTTGAAATAGCAAGGTGAGTTTGCGAGAGCGAGATAAAAGAAAGGAAAATATACACGGAGCAGCGATTCACCTTAAGGAAAGTCTCTGTGTAAACATAATTTGAAATGTCAACTCGCCTCAATTAAAGCTTGCCAGCATTTTTTTTTCCCCCGAAAGTCATTTTGCTGTGTAATTTGAGTTTCTATGGATGAGTATTCATTCTTATAATTATTTTTAGTAAAAATCCCGGAAAGTGTGAGCTGTTTAGTGGAATACCTTCAACAAGAAAATGCAAAAGAGTGCCAATTGTAGACGAAATACGCGTATCTGTCAAGATAAGCAATAAAGGTAGTTGGAATTAAATGAAAAATATTAATATTTCTTCTCATGTTCTAGTTAGTTTTAGTAGATACTTTCAAAGTTCGTGTTTCCAACCAAATCAGAATTTGAAAATTTCAATCAAGGTTTTATGAAAATTATGTGCAAATTATAGCCAAAATTTAAGAGAATCAGTGAGGATTACTTTTTTTTTTTTGTAAACTTATCGTATTGATTCTTGTTTACGACAAAATTTCTCTTGGATTGTGGAATCCTAATCGAATGGATGTATCGTTTTAATCAAGCCAAGAATTTGGTGAAAAATTTAAAACTTATTTAAGAAATTTTGCTTTGAAATTGATCGTATTCTAAGGAATAAAAATTATTCAAATAATGGTATCATCATTTCGACATGGAGTTTTCATAAAGGCCAATGTCGTTAACGTAAACAATGGTTTCTTTCGCAAATTTCTCGAGAATGGTCAATTAATCATTGTGAATCACAACAATGATTATACAGAGGCGAAGTTTCCCTTTACAATAGAACAACTAAAATTTCACAGTATTCGGTAATCTTTTACCGAACGTTCAGCTGCTGAAAGTTCGGTAAAAGATTACCGAATACTGTAAAATTTTCTAAGTGTGTATACTAATAGCAATTAATTGACATTTTAATGCAAGAAATTGTAAGTTTTTCTGATAAAAAGTATGAATTAACTCATTTTGTTCAACCGAACGAGATTTATTAGCGTTTTAACACTTTTCATTCTAGCATTCTAGCGTATGCCGTTACGCTGAAGCATTCTCAACGGCAGCCATTTCTTCAAAATTTAGATTTGATATAACTTAGATTCTGTAATAGACACTGAATATTTAATCACATCACTTTGTATACTTACTTGCTGTGAGCAATCTGATAAAGTTCGATTCGATGTTAATTCAGTAACAATCAAGATTTATCAATTTGAAATTGCGAGATTAGTTTGCGAGAAAGAGATAAAAGATAGGAAAAAATACATGGAGCAGCGATTCACCTTAAGCTCATTTGTTCAAATTTTGAAATGACACACGGTATAGAAAAGCAAACCGTAGTCTTACATTGAAAAGCAAGCATACCAGCTGACGCTTTAAAGCAAACCTTACGAGTGAATTCTATTTAGCATACCAAACAAAATTTACTCAGAATGTTGAGGAGATTGCGATTCAACCATGTTCCGATGTTTGGAAATTCCCAGCAGATTCCTTTGGATCGAATTTGAAACAACATTTCGATTGAATTGAATTGATTATTATAATAAGTTCCTGATTGTAGGAGTCAAATCAGTGCGAACATTTAAAAATGGCGAATCTGATGTTGTAAACAATGGCTTTGCCTGTCTATTTCTCTGAAACAGTCTACCTAACATCAAAAACTAATCTCTTCGTCTGGTAGAGCAATAATGCTCCATCAGCTGGCATCATTGCTTTGCAAGTCATTGCTTTCAGTTTCGAAAAATGAGAAGATGAAGTGATTGTTTATACAAGCAGTTTCGACCTAATGAATAGTTGGCACCGAAATAGCAAGGCAAGCAACATCAGAGGTAATCTGTGGGGTTCAAGAACTAATACACTCGTATAGGCAAACAAAGCAGCAGCATCTTCAAAACAAGTGCATTTGACATTCGTGAATGCCACAGTGATCTGATTGTCGCAGGAGTGCCGCTGACCATAACCATCATCAGTTGCTTTTTACGACTTTCACCAACCCCAGCGATTGTCGTGTATTGAGAATGGTTAAGCATATTGATAGAATCAATGCAGGCGTTTTTACTAGCAGCCATTTATGACATTGATTTGCACAGATTGCAACTCTGTGAGGTATTATGGTGTACAACACGAGTATACTCTCCATTTGCTGTAGAGAATGTTCAAGCTGGTTCATTATTATCTGTCTGGCCCCTTCCAAACGATAATGTAATCCGTTAACCTTGAGCTAGCCAAGAGTAATTGACATCTACATTGGCAAATCGAATTAAATCGAAAAATAAAACATTGTTAAGTAGAATTGCTGCTCCATGTATTTTTTCCTATCTTTTATCTCTCTCTCGCAAACTTCCCTCGCTATTTCAAATTGATAAATTGTTAGTGAATGAACATCGAATCGAACTCCCTCAGAATGCTCATAGCAAGTAAGCATACAAACTGATGTGATGAAACATTCAATACCTAGTACATATTCTGAGTTATATCACTTCTAAATTTTGAGGTTATTGGCTCCGTAAAGTATTACATATGCCTGAGCCTGATTCATTACAAATCAGGTTGGGATATCATTTTTTTTAACTTACGTGTTTATTTGTGAGGCTCAAGTGCCATAGGCATAACGGAGCCGAGTTCTTTTTCATTTTTGTAATGACAATAACTTACTATTTGGGATATCATGATATTTAAAAAAATAACAGGTTATTAAATCCTAGAGGGTTTGAGCTGTTTAGTGGAATACTTGTAACTATAAATTAGAAGAAAAATTAGTAATCTCCATTTAATTCCAACTACCTTTGCTTACCTTCGGCAGATACGCGTATTTCGTCTACAATGTGCAGACTTCTTCAGTGTCTCGTACTAATAACTCGACTTAGTCGACCAAGTCGAGTTATTAGTACGAGACACTGAAGAAGTCTGCACATTGTAGACGAAATACGCGTATCTGTCGAAGATAAGCAAAGGTAGTTGGAATTAAATGGAGATTACTAATTTTTCTTCTAATTTATAGTTAGGTTATTAAAATTTCAAGTTTAATGCACTGAATTCTCTGAGTAGCATTTACGAACCATTCGGGATTTCTCAATAATTTTTTTTAGATTCAGAGTTATCACAAATCTTTTCGTCATATTTTAATTTCTATAGAACTAGTACTCAGGATGAGATTGTTTAAACAAAGTTTGTCCAAAAATTGGAGCACTATTAAGCACCAATAGAAGACTATTATCTGGTTTTGGTGTAAGAAGCATCCTCACATCAACACAAAAGTGATTCAAAATTAAAAGATAGTATTCAAACCAAAGCCAAACAAGCACTGCGACCGGTTCGCCTACCCTAGAGTAACTTCGGAAGGTACACATGTTTAAAGTTGTTTTTTTTTACATAAATATTGGTGAAAACAGTCAATTCCAACGAGTCCAAACGAGAGATTGTGGAGCATTTTTTTTTTGCGAAACACGGAGAGCGAACCGACCGAGGCATCATTCCGTGAGTGAAGCGGAGACTCTCGCGGCCCCATCCACATTGCACGACGTCGTCGGGGTGCGATAGTCGAAACAGACAGCCACACAGTGTGTTCAGTTCCGTCGTGCGAGAGGTGTAATAAAATAAGAAAACGTAAAATACGGCCAGAGTGGAGAGTGGTGTCGTGCCGTGGTGGTGTGTTGTGTGTGGCTCTCTATCTCTGCTGCTGCTTCCGAACGCCATTTTTGCCACGAATTCCGAATTTTTCGATTTTTAACCAATTAGTAATCGGAAATCCGTGCACTTGATCAGTGAAAGGCCAGAAGACCTAGTCCTTAGCAGATAGAGGGTATTTGAGTGTACTCAGTTTAATCGTGTTCCCTATTGTTTCATTCTTATTTTCCGTGGAACCGTGTTGTCTTCGTGTTCAGCAGAAGAAGAACGTCAGCGTGAAGCAGAAAGAGGTCAGCAGTAGTGAAAAGGGTTTTTTCTCCGGGAAAAATCCGTCGTCAGTAGGTTCAAGGAGGGAATACCTTAGCAAGCAAGCAGAAACAACAACAATAAAAACAACAAGATGTCGTTCGAGGAAACTTCCGCCGATCGCAATGTGGAGATTTGGAAAATAAAGAAACTCATCAAGAGTTTGGAAATGGCTCGAGGGTAAGTACCTGCTAAACTAGTGATTAGATGGTAATTAGGTATGGAAATAGAGCAAGGATTTCCTTTTCTCCAAAGCATCCTTTGCAGGATAATTGCCTTAACACAACTAGTGCACTGGTGAGACAAGAGTTTATTTTTTCAATATGGATGGAAATGGCGTTGTGAGAGAGCTTAGTGCAGAGAAAGCTTATGCAAGGGATTATTTTTCCTTTGAAACTTAACCTACCTGATCTTTTAGCGCACATGCGAGCAAACAATGCTGGTGATAATGAATGCACCTTTCTTTTCTCATGCTTTCATCGAAGATTGGAGTTTGTGCAACGATTGCGTCGCCCCTCACACCCCTGCATGTTAAACATGCATATGCCTCATTGTCCCCTCCCGTGGAAAGCCAGACAAAGTTCTTGGCAGTCTGTCACGTTCTCCTTTCCTGCCTTGTTATTTTTTGCGCGATTCTCTCCGCGATTTATGAGAATAAGTTTGCTCATTCTCCGGCATTTTAGTGCGATGAGAGCGAGAGAATGCCTCTCCCAGTGGATCCCTTTCCTCCCACACGTTCCTAAGAGTGTGTAAGGGTTAAGATATTCGAAATCCTCGTGGTGCAGTGACGACGATGACGATTCATTGTATACTCACGTACACCTTCTCCCCCTTATCCACCCATGCGCTACTTTCGCGAACGGTAGGGATCTCTGGGGTTGTTTATCCGATACTAAAAAAACAACAAACGAAAATCATCGTCAAAATGATGCTCATTACCCATCTAATAGAACATTTAAAACGACAAAATGTAGACCCGGCTACCTTATGAATACGAGTTCATACCAAGATGTTCGAATCAATATGTATTTACTTCCGAAACGTAAATCACCCCACACAACCCTAACGAGAGAGTCGCGCGCGAGACGCTTTTGATGTCAGACGCTTTCTCCGAACTACCCACCTGCCACTTGCACTCAGACTGAATTTCCCACCCACTGTTGCAGTTCCATCTTTCCTTTTCGAAAAAAAAAACAGCCAATCGAATTTTCTTTGTGTCCTCCTACATTCGTGTGGTTGGTGTTGTTGTTGTCCGTAGACGACGATGGCGACGTCGCCTCTGGCGAATCCATTTGCGCTGTATGCCCCAGCACCCATCAGCGATCAACATCCCGAGATTCTTTGTTTTCGCCACCAAACATAGTCTATTTTGTAAAAAAAAATAACCATGAACGGTTGGGAGCTGTTGCCTAGCAGAAAGTGTAGGAGAATTGCGCAGGACATGTTTCTTGGGACGTCTGTTTCTATAGACTAAAGGAAGTTTGCGCCACTTTTTGAAAGCTGCAGCGGGAAGAGAAGCTATGTGTGACGCACTTGAAAGATAGTCTTCTTCCTCGTTGGCTAAAAATAAACCAATTAAGCGGAAATAACTTTCAATGATAGACAGCGTGCATATTAGCTGGAAAGCACGAGGGATTTTTCCATGGACTAACTTGGGAAATACTATTGACAGACACAGTTGGAGTCCTGACATAGCTCAGTCGATAAAAGCGCAGCTACGAAGCGGCACCACGATGCTAATGTTGGCTGGTTTGACTTATAAATTAACCGTCAAGAGAAACCTTTGAATCCCTGGACTAAGCCATAAGCATGAGTGATAATTTGATACCTATCAACAATTGAAAAAGCCACAACAACGCATAAACATTGTAATCTATGAAAGCAACTTCTTAAGCCTTAAACCATGCTATTCTTAGATTGTGTTGATGCTTTCGACGTAGGACTACGTCTTTGTTTTCTATTCTGCGGGACAATTTAAGATAAAATCGAATTGCTACCGTCAAGAAAAGTGATCAGGTTTTGAACGTTATAGTCGTTTCTTCAAAGGTTTTCAAAATTGTTGCACCAATCGATCCTTAATATTTCCACGCAATCATTTTCATTTCGAACAACCCAAGGGGGTGTTCCTTGTGGCCTTTTTGATTCGCGAGATATTTTCATTACAATTTATTTGGTTCGGGTGTTCCATCTATTACAGTTATTCCCTCTCCATGGCTAGTTTTTTTTTGTACCTTGCGGTTGGTGGGTTGGCTTAATCTTATGCTGTATAATGGAGCGTTGGAGACGGTGACTTCTTTATCGTCATCGCTAGTTTATGTCGCTTATTTGTGCAGCATGAAGATCATTTGAGCTACTCTGATGAATTACTGCATGAGAGAACAATTATAGTATCATATCTGTTCACATCTGTTCTGATTGTAGTAGTACATTTAAGTAAAGGCATACTGGATGTGATACTGGCGGGTTTTGAGCAAATCATTCTTACGCCTAGGGAAATTAAGGTTTTAAAAGTAGTTTGAACATTTTAAAGTTCATAATGTTCTTAGCACCTTCTACTTGCGTGGCAAGCTTTCGTTGTTGTTCTTTTGGAAATATTATTCTAACTAGAAATTAGAAGAAAAATTAGTATCTTCCATTTAATTCCAACTACCTTTGCTTATCTTCGACAGATACGCGTATTTCGTCTACAATATGCAGACTTCTTCAGTGTCTCGTACTAATAACTCGACTTAAAGAAAACTCTCTAGGATTCAATATTATTCTAAAAATAATCTGAAATTTCATTTCAGTTGAATGTGATTGATATTAAAATTTTGCCTGTGTAAAATTTTTTGCCTGTTTAATTTCGAATTTGTGGTTAATGTTTTGACTATAGTCTGGGATTCCCATTGTGACGTGGTTATATTATGATGTATCATAGTTGTGTGACTTATTGGGAAGTATTATAGTTGTGTGACTTATTGGGAACGTGTGAGCGTGTTTGAAATATTTACCATACACCTAATAAAATTCAGATAGGAGTTGATCGGTGTGAAACGATTACCTATTTGAGAAGATCCACTGCCCCTAAAAAAAAATAAAACTCAACCTAAATACAGCGTTCAGTATTGTGCTTGTTAAGCACCCACTATGTCTAACTACTTAGGGCTTTAGTAGTTAGGTAGTCCCCTGCGACCTGCCGTTGGTTGTTTCGCCATTTTTCTTGGAGATCATGGACGATCTGGGATGTCCCGGTCTTGGCACATCCTCTGGACAAAATAATCCGGAGTCGTGTCGTGACAGCTTACTGCAATCATGCCGGATCTCGCGCCGTCGAAGCGAAGACATGCGAAGAACACATGTTCCGCGGTTTCCTCAACTCCTGCGCACTCGCTGCATGCGGAGGATTGTGCATGCCCATATTTTTGCAGGTATTGTCTAAAACAGCCGTGGCCTGACAATATCTGCGTTAAGTGGAACTTCACTTCACCGTGGCGCCTATCAACCCACCCGATTAATTCCGGGATTAGTCGATGGGTTGACCGACCTTTGGTGGAGTTGTTGCGTTCCCTTTACCACTTATCCATAGATGCGACTCTAGTGGTCTTCCGAATACCTCTTGTTCCACTTTGTTCGAAGCACTTTACGTCCCCGCTAGGACGCAGACCGCGTCGCGTGCACAGGCTTGACAATATGACAGCTTTAGTATTCGATAAGTGTACCCGAAATTTTGTGGTGCTCTGGTTCTGTCAAAACTAGATTATCTGGAAGTAACATGTCAAAAGATCGTATTTCAAAAATGAATTCAGACATTTTTTTTTATTACCTAATTTTTTTTTATTTTTTTTGAAGTAATATATATATGTATATATATATATATATATATATATATATATATATATATATATATATATATATATATATATATATATATATAAATAAATTACAAAAAGGTCGTATTTCAAAAATTATTTATACTTTTTTATTCATATTAAAAATAAGCTCATCGCGTCAACTTATTCATTGCGGAACAAGATGAGTTTAGTAAGCTTTTTCGAATGGATTGCTTCGAACTGTTATAGATTTTCGCATATTGCTCCATGCGAAACTTTAAAAAAATCAACACACAACTTCAGCAACAAATTTCGATGATTATTCAAAGCACTCTGATCCAATATGTGTTCTGACAGTCCTGAAAAAGCTTCCGGTGCATCATTCGATATTCGAAAAAGTGTTTGATTCATTAAGGAATCGTAGTATTTCCCCACATTGAAGTTATCTTTTCCGTTGGTGACAAGCTTCAGCTCAAATTCTGCTATTTTGCACGCCAGTAAAATATCTGCGTGCACCTCTAAGTTGCCAGATCCATTGCAAAGTTCGTTCAGGCAATCTTCGCATTTGATATTCTGCAGCAATCTTCTCTGAACATATGCCGCAGAATATGATAAAGCATGCTGTCGGAGGCTATCATCGCTATCATCAACTGTTCTTATCGTACGATTAATTTTCATGTTTAATGATCCTACCGATGTTATCAAAGGTTCAATTCTTGCTTTAGTGAAAGAATCGAGGAGAAATTTGGTTTTTTCATCTGCATGTAGCATTGTTACCTCATCAAAATTTATGCAGTTTGCACGTGCTGATGTAGAAACTTGATTGTTCACGATAAGACGTTTGTAGGCAGCTTTAAATTGAATTGCAGTTGGGTTATTGTTGTTTCCTCCTTTGGAACGTATTGCTGAGAAGAAAGTTTCTAGATGGTCTTGGCTAAATCTATAACAGAATATCTCCTGCAATTAACCTAGCAGCTCCACATGATGTTCGTACATATCAGAAAAAACTTTTGATTGCAACCAGAAACCCGACAAAACCGGTTTTGTTGATCGTGTTAATTAAATTTGTCCAAATTATTTTACCTTGTCTTTCTTGTTGTATTTCCAGCTCCTTAATGTATTGTTGCGCTTTTTTGAAAAGGGTTCGATAGCATGAGATGCTTTGTTGGCCCATTGGTCGTTTGAAGCCTTTGGCGTGCCGGTGTTTGCAGTTGAATACATCAAACAAGTCATTGATTAAAGTGACAAATTCAACAGTCTCGTCGCAGTTTTTGAAATCACTCCGTGATGATTTCAGCTGTGTCAATGCCTCAGCAACAGTTCGGCTCAGCGTTTGTGCAGCTAAGTCAACGCGCATTTTTTCGTTTTGAAATTTCACGTGCTTATTTGACAGCTTCGTGAGTTTCAAGCCCTTAAGTTTTGTAGATCATTCAGTATTGTAAAAAATTCCATAGTACGCATCCTGTCTTGGTCCTTATCTCTGTTTTCGAAGCTAGAGTGTTGCGAACCAACTTTAGCATGTGACATACATCCAAAATTACAAATATTGGCTCCTGCGTATTTGGGTGGCAGAAGTGAGTCTTGAAGTTCCCATCACATCTCAGGGATGCTCCTAGCGCGTTAGCAGTACTTATATTGGTATTGAGACCGTCAAACGTAAATGCAATAACAGTTACTCCAATTTCATGGAGGCTTACCAAAATCGTTTTGATGAGACCAGCTTTTTGTTCTGTGTCCAGAGAATCCACAAAGAAATAAGCCACTGGGATTTTAAATGCTTTCTTCACTCCTGTTATCATGAATACCAATGCTTCCTTTGCCATTGGCATCTCATCTGATCGCCCTAGAATGAATCCGGCAAACTGAACAGCTCCTTCAAATTTTTTCGTTCGGTGGTTCCATTCCATCTGTTTCCGGATCGAAACTTCATCCATCATTAAGCAAACCAACAAGCGTTCGCCTTGTCCCTTGCACTCAGCAGCCAGCACTTGAGGAGCAGCCATTGCTTCAGAAGTGATTCCTGGTTCTCCATCCACAGATTGGTACCATCGACTAATGGTACGAGGATGTGGTAGCTGCAGATCAAAGGATTGCCTGACAAATTTATAGGCTCGCGGAGAATAATAATTAAGAGTAACTGCAAAGCATTTTAACTCATCGCTATATTCGTGACCTTTTCCTTGCTTCGAAGTCAACTCTTCCAACAAGGAATTGTTTCCGCAATGAATCTTGTAAACAGAATAAACTTGTTAGTAATGAAAACTTGAATACGATAAATGAAAACTGAAAATATATAAATACCTTCAAATGATCAGACGCACTTTGAGAAATCATGTTACAGTTTCTCGCTTTAACAATACCTTGTTCTAACGAGTCCACACGCTTTTGAAGGCGCTTACATTTTTGTTTCCATCTGTTCTTAGCTTTCATATCCCTTTCTCTTCCTCTTAGAAGTCGTGGTATCGCTTCCAATGCTTCTGTTGGAGTAACATTATGTTTTTTCTCAATGTTTTCACGTTTTTGCCTGTATTATTCAAAGACGATTAATTAATATACTAGATCAAAATACACATCATGCTTTCATACTTCTTCGACTTCGACATTTCTGCTTCAGTAAGTTCATCATCATCGGAATACAAAACCTCCAGTTCACTGCTACAATTTTTAAAAGAGCAAGGAATCTATTATTGTTCTTATTAATTTTAGTCATGAATTTTGACTTACGTCTCATCAGACATAGATTTTTTGAAAATCGTAGGCACAGCATCCTTGTGTAAGACACGTTTGTTTGCTTCTGACTTGGTATCAGCTTCCGAAAAGTGAGCACTGCAAATTCTCAATTTTTCGGCAAATTTGAAATCAATATGCTGGCCAGTGAATATTAAGATTGCTTTAATCCATCTTCTTCTGACGTTACTATCCCTTCGAAATCTAAAGATTTATTCACAGATCAGTGTATGTAAGCAAAATGTTTTTTTTCTTACCGATGGCTGCTAACACCTCCACAGCTTGTTGAAACAGAAAGGTTCTTTTTACACTGTTTTATTACGCACCGCATTTCCGTTTGTGCTTTTCAATATTAAAGGTAGTTATGAAGAAATTCAATATTTAAGAAATAAACTAACACTATGCTTATACATACACTTAATCTACTATTTACAGGTTTGGCTATGTACACTTTTATTCTACGGTTAGATAAAATTGCTGTGATAACGATATTACTATGTGAAAATAAAACTCAAATCCGTGTCGTCAACTATTCGCTCAATTGATAAAAAAAGTATTTCAATCGTTTCACGACCAACGCTTTGAATGAAATGGCGATGACTGATGCTTGGATTTCGTTGATATCACCCATACAAACACAAAACGATAAGTTTTTTTTTTCAATCGGCAAATATCTATGAGGTTTGTATTGGTGAGGTAAAAGAGGGTGTTTGTTGGCATGTAAACATGTAATCATTCATTGGAAAAGAAAGAGAAAAACAATTGACCCACGCTAAGCGGCGTTTACACCCATTAACGGGTTCGATTTATTGTTGTTGTTTATCCATTTTACCTGCCTCTACCGATTGAAACGACTCTTTCAGTTCGCATAATTGTCAAATATGACGCTGACACCTTAATCATTAATCAACAGCCACCCTAGCTACAAACTGCACATGGCCCTCCAATATTTGTGTATGCGGTCAATTATATTCACAATCAAATAATAAACATAATTGTTTCCAGTTCGTAATTGTTCCATTTTGGTATTGAATTTGAACCCTTTGTACACATACGGCCTATTGAAATGTTGCGTTAGAAATTAGTTTGGTGTTTTTTTGCATCCATGAAAGAAGAAACGAAAACATGATTTTCAATGGTAAAAAAAAGTTCCCTTTGTAAAGGATGACCCTGACGATGGGTAAACAAACGCTACTGGTGCGACATCTACAATTTTGGAGAGGGTACGTGAAACTCGGCTTATCTGTCAAGATGTTCAGCCTCTGGTCGCGTGATACCGTTAGGTTTGCATTAACCACTATTAGGCACATAAGCCTGTCCGTACTCTCTAGCATACTAGTATAGCTCTTGGTACTCAAGGCGGTGATCCATGCTGGCCCGCCTTGCCAAAGTATGGACAGGGCGACACTGGGCAGGAGTTTACGCGTACTCCCTTGCTCCGCCGAGCTATTCGACATCATAGAGGCTTTCTTGCAGGCGTAATCGACGTGATTGATAAAGGATTTAATTGTGCAGTTACTTGCACTGATCGGCGCATGTTGCTCCTATGTTCGATTATTCACCACCGTGACCTCAGTCTTATGGTCGGCTAGCTCCAGTTGCCCGGAGGTCATCCATCTCTCCACAATGCCAATGGAATGCGAGGCCGTGAACTCGACCTCTTCGAAGGATTCACCACATATCTCCAATCGGCGATAGCCACTCAACGTAGGCGCTATTGAACGCATTTCTCACGTCAAGGGTGACCACTGCACAGTATCGTACTCCTCGCCTCTTGCGCTGGATTGCCACCTCAGTCGTCTTGGTGACGAACAGGATGCCATCCACCGTCGATTTCCCTTTACGGAAGCCAAACTGGTTATTAGGCAGACCGCCTCTACCCTCTGTGTATGTTGTCAGTCTGTTGAGGATTACCCTCTCGAGCACCTTACTCGCTCTATCCAACAGACATATACTGCCGTTATAAGCATAACTGTCCCATTTATATAGGGAATCCCATAGAACATGGGACAGTTATGCGTATAACGGCAGTATAGGTCTATATGCCGATGGATCTCCTGGTGGCTTTCCTGTCTTAGGTAGCAACACTGAACTGAATTTTTCAGGCGTTCGGGTAGACGCCCTCGTTCGGACACCTTTGCATCACCACCCTGAACATTTCGGGATCCAGCAAGATAGTCGTCTTGATGGCCAGGTTCGGAATATCATCCGGTCCCAGCGCGTTGTTCACCTTTAGGGACTTTGCTATCGCAATGAGTTCCTCGTTCGTCACCGTCGTCTTATCGCCGGCCCCCTTTGTGTCGTTGTCAATGCTTACGTGGCCACGGGTGTTCGGCTTAGCCGCCCACCCTTCCGTCGCTATGACAGCGTTAAGGTCTGGGATACTGGAACGCTGCTTATGGGACAAATCTAGGGCGGCAGGGGGCTATGGACTCTGAACATGGTTCGGAAAAAGTTCCCCAATGATCACCTACCGCAGCTCTGGTGATTGCTCGGTTGGAGCCGCCGATCCTCTGGTTTTGGCCGTTACTACCCGTTAGGCGTCATCCCACGGATTCGAATTGGCCTTCTGACACAGGCCCTCGAAGCAGGCTCGCTTGCTGGCTTTTATCTGCCTCTCCAGTGCGGCCTTCGCGGCGACTAGCTCGATTCTCTTGGCGTCTGACCGCGCTATTTGCATCCTCCATCTTGCGTGGAGGCATGTTCTTCGGAGGTCGGGGATCGACTCCGTCCACCAATATACCGGCGATCTTCCATTCCTCAGTTTGACTTCCCTCTGCATGGTGTAAGTGTCATAACGAGTCGTTCGCCGCATGGTTCCTGGATTTCGAGTAAGTTTCGTTCCCTCTCAAGCGCCTCTGTGCGCTATCAGACTCGTTGAAACAAGCAAAGGACTTCGCCAAGACGATGGTCTTTCCTGCCTCCTGTTGAACATTGCGCTAGAATGTGTTATGAAACTGTGGACTTTAACATGCGGGGTACGATTTTCAATAAATCCGGCCAGTTCATCTGCTCCGCTGACGACGTGGACATTGTCGGCAGAACGTTCCAGGTGGTAGCTGATAAGTATACAAAGCGGAAAAGGTTGTATTAAAGGTGAATGCGTCGAAGAATGAGTATCTGTTGGCTGGAGGAACCGAGCGTGATAGAGCTCGCATAGGCAGAACTGTGACAATTGACGGAGATGAGTTCGAGGTGGTGGATGAGTTTGTGTACCTCGGATCATTTGTTACGTCGGATAACAACGTCGGAAATCGTACAAAGTGTACCATGTACAAAACGCTGATAAGACCGGTCGTTCTCTACGGGCATGAGACGTGGAATGTTTGGCGGTGTATGTGAAAACGGTGTATGGTGGAGAATGATGAACCACGAGCTGGCGCAGCTCTATGGCGAACACAGTATCCAGAAAGTTGCTAAAGCTGGAAGGATACAATGGACGGAACATGTTGTAAGAATGTCGGACAATAACTCCGCAAAAATGTTGTTTGTCTCGACTCTGACCTGTTCAAGACGCGCTAGGTGGTTAAACCAAGTGGAGCAAGATCTTGAAATTGTGGGACATTTGAGGAACTGGAGACAAACAGCCCTCAACCGAGTTCTACGTAAATAATGTGACGCAGGTGCGGTCCTAATGGAAGAATCCAGGTAACGCAAAAGTGAGGTTAAACGTCGTAGATGTCGCTCGTTTAAAATGGTTTTTCGAGCTGTCTAAGCAAAGCAATTAGTGATAAAAATGTAGGAAAATCGACGATAATGACTTTACAAACCAATTCCAGAAAGTTATTATCAATCTAAGTTTTAGATACTACGATGTTTAACCTCACTTCAGCTATACTTGGATTCTTCAATAGGACGTTGGACCAGCCTAAGTAAGTAAGTAAGGTTGAGCTCGAACCTCTAACCTTTTTTTATGGCCAACCGCAGACATTTTGCAAACACTTTGCAACTGGGACGCACTGTTTCTTGAGGTATGTTGTCCCAAATATTGATCAAGAGTTTCTTGAAAGATTCAAGAGTATGACCATTTGTGCTCACTGACCATTTATTCCCATGCTAAGAAAACCAAAGGATTGTGATATGGGGAAAGGGCAGACCATTGTTGTGATTATATGAAATAAGGCCTATCTTGGGGCACCACTTCTGTGTAGTGAGAAGGGACAGAATCCTGTTGAAAACAGTACTTTCCATCTGGAATCAATTTTGAAGCATGGAGTAAAGGGTGTCCACGATGAAATTGCCACACACAAAATTGATTCGCAAAATTCGTGTTTTCATCCGATTGCCATCAAATTTTCAGGGATTGAGAAATAACTATTAAACTTCATTTTACCATTTTACTCGTATTTTATTTACAGTCCATACGCAAATGCCCTCACCTTGGCCTTAACCCCGGCCATAAGATTCTGCACAACCTGTGAAACAACCGTTTTTTGCATGTAAACCCATACTTTCTTCAGTTCCTCGACAGTCTTCACTACCTTAGGTCGTTTAAGAAGGTGCTGCTTCATAATCGCCCAGTACTTCTCGATGGGGCGGAGCTCCGGAGTGTTGGGAGGGTTGAACATTTTCGGCACGAAATTGACCTTATTGTCCGCATACCACTTCAGCACGTCCTTGGAGTAGTGGCATGAGGCCAAATCCGGCCAGAAGATTGTTGGGACGTTGTGGAACTTCAGGAGAGGAAGCAGCCGCTTCTGGAGGCACTCTTTTATGTACACCTGTCCGTTCATCGTGTCCTGGGTCACGAAAGGTGCACTCCGCTTCCCGCACGTGCAGATGGCTTGCCAAACCAGGAATTTCTTCGCAAATTTGGACATCTTCTGAGTGCGGACATGCTCCGGAACGCTGAACTTATCCTTGGCCGTGAAAAACAGGTTGCCGGGGATCTGTTTGAAGTCGGCCTTCACATATGTTTCGTCGTCCATGATGCAGCATTCAACTTTCGTCAGCATGTTGAGGTACAACTTCCTGGCACGGGTTTTGGCGGACTTGTTCTGCTTCTCGTCGCGATTAGGGGCCTTTTGTACCTTGAACGTTCGAAGCCCAGCCTTAGTTTTGGCCTTCTGGACAAAACTTCGGCTTAGGTGCAGCTTCTTAGCCACATCCTGAACGGAGGCGTTCGAATTTCGGTTGAAGGCCCCAACTACGCGGTTGTGATTTTTGGTGTTGTACGGAATACTTTTTCTTTCACTTCTGGGCTTCCGATCGGTGGTCAACCGTTCCTCGAACCGCTTAATCACTCGCGACACCGTGGAATTCGCGATTCCCAACGTTTTAGCGATGGAACGATGCGAGAGATCCTTGTTCTCGTGATGAATGCGCAAGATTTTATCACGCACGAGCTGTTCTTTCGACTCCATTTCCGCGAGTTTTGATCACAGGACTTTAAAACATGCAGGATGTAAATAAGGCACTATGAACTAAATCCACCCAAATTTTCATTAAATTCTACCCAACGGTTAAAAAGTTAGAGCAATTTCATAGTGTGGCAATTTCATCGTGGACACCCTTTACCAAGAGATTCTTCAAAAAATGTTCAATGTAGATGAAAAATTAGTGGCAGCTTGACGTTTTTTTAAATTCCATCACATACTATTAATCTCAACACATTTCGTTACGCTGCGCAGTTCTCCATGCAGCAACTGTGTCCTTAAGAACATCTACAAGCTTCGCTGCATGTAGTCTATCATTATGTTTTGTTGGAGTATCTTGCAACAGAAATATTTTTTCATCGGAAAACGTGCCGCTGCAGCACTTCCTTACTTCGAATCACTTGAGCCATTATTTTGAATTCCTGTTGATCTCTGAATTCGTTGTTCTTTTATACGCTTTGAGTTTCCAATCATGGGTGATGATATGCTGGATCAACGTATGGGAAATATTCATATCCTTGGCCATCGCTCGCCCTGACTGTGTTGGATTCCGGCGAATTCGCTCCCTTACACGTTTTACCTTCATTTTCTAGCCGTTATTTTTATAGTGCGGAAGATAAATCTGTTATTCACACCGATGTGTTTAAGCCTCTCGAGATCTCACACGGTCTAAATTTCTTCAATTGAATATCTACTATGAGCTCCCGTTTTGCGTCCACGTTTAGAGCGTAATTAAAACAATTAATCTTCCAAAACTAATCACCTCCGTCAAATGAAAGGTGTTTACAAGAACAAGGAATAAGAAAAGATACCTAATAGTAAACAAAACTATAGGAGAAACACTGAGCCAGAAAAACACTGACAGGCAACCTTTGCCACCCTGTAGATCACCTGAATTATTTTTTTTGGTTTTTTTTAAAGCCAAAAACAAACATTTTAAAATACAGCGATCTGTAAATAAAATTATATTCGAAAAAAAGTTCGATACAGAAGCCTAGAGTGTTGGTATTGAATAAATTCATTTGTTTTAATTCCTTGACTGTCGACTGGTACATCTCTTGTCGTAGTCACTCAAAATACCCCTTTTGGGTATTTTCGTAACTTGTCCGGGGGTGAGACTCGATCTCGTGACTTTGGCCTGAGAGGTATGGATGTTTAACAATACGCCGGGGTCGCCCCCATGAAGAAAGAAATTCACTCGCAATTAGAAGCTGAGGATCTAATGCTCTTGATTATTATTTTTTAGAAAGACCGTGCTTGCGTAGTTAGTGATCGGAACTAGGGTTATTGCACAGAGAACCACATACATGAAGCAAGGGAGTAGCTTTCATCTTAAATGTGCAAGTTCCCTAATGCATTCTATTTATAGATTAGTACCGACGCCGGCCACTTACTTACGGTCTTCGCGTAGGATGAAGGTGATTAGTTTGGCAATCGTTGTTAGAGACCGTGTTTACCTCTGCGTGTCTACAATTTACAAGAGATAGATCGTTGTTTTAGTGAGGTATGGTTATTTTTAGATCAAAGATTGGTAAGTAATGCGATCAATGAAAGAGAGTAGAGAGTAGTACATCCAGTGGGGATAGAAAGAGACCAAGTGAAAACTGGCGAGGAAGCGGGCTGGTCTGGGATTGATCACCCGATCTTTTGCTCAGTAAGCAGAGCCATTGAGCTACCCAATCGCGTCTTTAGACCCAATGCTCTTCAAATTAGTTGGAAAACTAACCAAATAAATATTTCTTCACCCATTTGTGTTGTTATTTTTCTAGGCTTCTCGAGCTTATGACCATGATATATCGAATACACTTCACATCAATCAAACAAAGATCTTCAGTTTTAATCAATCATAGTTATGATAGATAAATTTCATTTGTTCTCTTGTAATTACCAGTAGTTCATCCAGATTGATTTGAATACATTTTCCAATCTATCATGTCATGTTTGGGAATCATTGAAAACACCACACTAGCGCTGAGCATGCACCCATTGCGAATGTGAAAATTGAAAATTGGCCCGAAGCGTGATTATTCGATTAACTATAATTATCAGCCTCGCGACGGATGAGATATGATTGCGTCAATTAGATGATAAATCTCACGTCACATCAGGCTAATAAAAGGGAGATTAAGTGTGTATTAAGGTGAAATTTGGTAGAATCCACAAACGGCCGCTATTATGGTAAGGTTTTCATTTCCACTTCGCTTCCACTTTTGATGGCATGAAGCTCGAAAACCATAAACATTTTGTAAATGAAATTTAATTCACTTGTAAGCGGGATGGATTAACTTTTGACTCATGAGGAAAGTGTAGTCTGCGATTCGTGTCTTGAACATATTAGAAGTGGCAATGGAATTGACGATTGTGAATTCTTTTAACCTTCATGTTAAAACGAGTAATAGAGATTAGTCTTACAGTGTTGTGCAATTTTGGAACGACTGATATTTCGGTAACAATAGTTGAGATAAATTCAAACTGTCTACGACGACTGCTGGTTCTTGCATGAAGCAGAACAAAACGATGGGACCGAGGAATCAGAAGGAAGCCGACGATATGAAGGAAATTCCATAGAAGCAAGCGGTTGGATGCCAGACTTTCGCAGCACATGCGATGAATGCTGTTAAGTGCGAATCAGGGACGATAGCATTAACTCGACGAAGAAGCTGGAATATTCGAACCAGGAGTTATTAGAAGTAGTTCGATTCAGCGATGCCGATTGGGGAGGCGATACCGAAAATGGAAAGTCAACGAAGGGTTATGTGTTCACGCTTCATTTGAAGCCATATTATGCAACGTGGAGAAGCAGCCTATTTGAAGAGCAACCAATAGCAATTAGATGTGACAACCAGTCAGCAATCCGCATGGCGAACAACGACTCTTACAATCCCCGCACGAAAAATGTTAGCATCCGCTGTCATTTCTTGCATGACAGCTTGCAAGAAAAAGTAATTCAGTTATATCATATAACGACTGAGGAACAACCAGTCGATGGATTCACTAAGCCACTAGCGATCTAGACACAACGGCGGTTTTGTAAAGTACTTGCCATCATGGATTAGGGAGGAGTATTGTATAGCAATACTGAGTAGCCCTGATAAACAGTGTCGCTATAATGGCATAAAATAGAAATAAAAATTCACTCCTATGTTACAAGTTACCCGAACCAGACGTACTATACTTTAGATGGTGATGTTTGTTTCCCTTCAATGGATGGAATGGGGTTTCTAACTCAAAAGCTGAATAATATTGGCAGAATCGGCACAAACAAATATAGGCTCGGATGCTGGTGTTGTAACTGCCACAAATATACCAGCTACTTCGGCAGAGAAAGTAATGCATTGGCAAAGAAGACGATGGCAAGCGCTCAGTTGACTCTCAGATGTTCCGAAGCTTTACTGTTCCCTGCAATACAAAGAATAACAATTCGTGTGTTCCTCGAAAAATTGGAAAACAGCGTTGAAATTTGAACCAGTTAATAATGTGTTAATCCTGTAATCACAACTGATGCTAGATAGATTTAGCTTAAATTACAGAAAAGTCACACTAGAAACCCATGATATGTCTTAAGTACAGGAATTCAGTGCAGTGGAAGCTAAAGTTCTACAAACGAAAACAGCAAATTTCTGGTAGTTCCCATATATTATTTACCTACATATTACTTGCTAGATAGTTCTAGGTTGTTTTTAAATACGTTAATCTGCTTTGTAATCGCTCCATTCATCTCTACGGCTCCACTCTCACCACTCACCACTCTCCTTTAATTATCGCCGTGGAAGGTAACCACGTTCGAGACTTTGACGGCACTTCTGCTACTGTGTCATACGATTTCCGGAAAGCCGATCATCGTAGTATTGTTGGCGTGCTGTCTAACAAAGCCTGGCAGAGCATCCTCTATCCTGAATACGTCGATTCCGCTGCGCTAACTTTTTTACGCGTCTTGGCATGCGTCATTGGCAGGCACGTTCCGAAAAGAGTCCACCAAAAGAGTCACACCTTCCTTGGCAAACTAGCGAATTTCTAAAACTGAAATCGACTAAGAGAGCGGCTTTGAGAAAATTCACTAAATATCGTAAGCTTGCACTGAAAAACCACTACATCAGGCTGAATTGTGAGTTCAAGCGAGTCAGCCGTCGATGCTACTCGTCATATTTACATCCGAAGACTTTTTGGAAGCACGTAAACCAACAGCGCAGAGAGTCTGCCCTACCATCTTCAATGGTGCTAAACGGCGAAGTCGCCTAATCCACCCAGGAGATATGTTGTCTGCTTTTCGAAAAGTTTTCCAGTTTTTTCTCCGGCGAGAGATTGACTGATGAACATGTTACATCAGCAACTAACAATGTGCCACTATACGGTCAAGCTCTGGGTACAATCGATATCGACGTCGACATGATTACAATTACGCCGCAAAACAACTCAAGTTGTCCTACAATCCTGGACACGATGGTGTTCCATAAGTATTTCTGGAGAGACCCATAACCTGCTTACTGACACCGTTGCTTCGCCTATTCCAAATGTCCATCGCAAGAGGAGTGTTCCGATCCTGCTGGAAATTTGTACATATGTTTCCGCTCCACAAGAAAGGAAGCAAATGAGACAGGAGTAATTATCGTGGAATCACTTCGCTGAGCGCGATCACGAAGCTATTTGAGTTAAATGGCGAACACGAAATTATTGCGACACCGAAAATGTCATGCCAATTTTCGTATAATGTTTAGAATCAAACCAAAATTTTAGGGTAGTTTTATACATATATTTACTTCAAAAATCAAAAGAAAAGTTAATCGATGGAGCCTTGAGTGTAAAATTGAACGCATTTTCGCTTGATGCCCTCCATCAAAGTCTTTACAGTGTCATCCGGTACCAGTTTCTCTGTTTTTTTTTCCATTTTCTTAACATGTCCTTCTCGTCTTTGACTGTCTTCTTGCTCTTCCGAAGTTCCCGCTTCATCATTGCCCAGTACTGCTCCACCGGGCGCAGCTCCGGACAGTTTGGCGGATTCATGTCCTTTGGAACAAAATGGACAGAATTGGCCTCATACCACTCCAGGACACTTTTAGAATAGTGGCATAATGCCAAATCTGGCCAAAATAGCGGTGCTTCGTCGTGCTGCTGCAAGAACGGCAAAAGGCGCTTCTCGAGGCACTCAGATTTGTAGATCTCGCCATTTACTGTGCCCTTTGTCACGAAAGGCTCACTCCTCAGTCCGCAAGAGCAGATGGCCTGCCAAATGAGATATTTGGAGGCGAACTTCGACATTATCTTCTTCTTAAATTTGTCGTCCACATACAACTTGCTCTTGCCGGTGAAAAACTCCAACCCCGGAATTTGCTTAAAATCGGCTTTTATATACGTTTCGTCGTCCATCACACAGCAGCCATATTTTGTCAGCATCTTCTCGTAGAGCTTCCGTGCCCGAGTTTTAGCCGTCGATTGTTGCCGCTCATCGCGGTTTGGGAAGTTCTGTACCTTGTATGTATGTAGTCCAGCTCTCTTCTTTGCATTCTGGACGTAGCTCTGCGACATGCCGATCTTTTTAGCCAAATCACGGCTTGAGACGTTGGGATTTGCTTTAATCATCGACTTCGAGTTTGACAGCATGTAAACAATACACATCAATGAAAAAGTGTGCAAAATTTGGTTGATTTTTCCCAATGGTAAAAAGTTATGCCCTGTTGAATGTGTCGCAATAATTTCGTGTTCGCCCTTTAGTCGTCATGGAGCCTCTACTTTCTCATTGCAAGCAATATCTAAGTCGTGATCAATACGGTTACACTTCCGGTCGTTCCACCACCACTAATCTACTGTATCTTACATCGTATATCACGGATAGTATGGCTGAACGAGTTCAAACTGACGTCATATATACCGGTATTTATCCAGCCACGTCAGGGATACCTCAAGGAAGTCACCTGGGTCCGGTGATCTTCCTACTTTATTTCATCGATGTGAATTAGGTCATCGAAGGCTCACGACTATCGTATGCAGACGATCTTAAAATCTACTTTGGGATTCGTGCGACCGACGACTGCATCTTCCTCCAACGTCAGTTCGAAGCTTTTGCCAGCTGGTGCAATTTATACAAAATGGTAGTTTACCCTGCGAAGTGTTCGGTAATCACGTTTTCTCGGAAGAAAGTACCGATTATATTTACCTACAGACTCGAAGGATCAACAATAGATCGTGTGGATCAAGTAAAAGATTTGGGAATTTTTCTGGACTCCCCTCTTTCATACAAGCAAAACGGATGTGGTTGATATGGGCCCGAGGACATTGAGCTTCATCTTCAGGATAGCAAAAAATCTCTCCGACATCTACTACATCAAATCATTGTACAGTTCGCTGGTGCAATCCACATTGGAGTAGTGTTCTACAGTTTGAAACCCAAATTACAACAATGGTGCTGAGACAGTCAAGTCCGTTCTCTGACCTTTTCTTCGATATGCTCTAAGGAACCTGCCGCGGAGGGACCCGTTTCATCTGCCCAGCTATGCAAATCGTTGCCAGCTGATCGATCTGGAGCTTCTCCATATCAGAAAAGAAACCTCGAGGACGCTTTTTATTGCAAATACATTACAAGGCAGAAAAGACTGCTCTGCAATCCTGGAGCAAATAAATGTTAACGTTCAACCTGGAGCGCTTCGAAACAAGATGATGCTAAGACTACCTCTCCGCCGTACCTACTACAGCATGAACGGTGCCATCGGTGGATTACAGCGAGTATTCCAGCGGACCTCTCGTCTATTCGACTTTCACTTTTCACGCCAGATGCTGCGTCGGTGTTTTACTACGTTTTTCAATAGTGCTTCCGGTGTTGAATAACTATAGGACTGCATTTATGTACATGTATTTTATTATTTGACCCTCCGCTTCAACCTAATTTATTTTCAACATCATTGGGGCTACATTGAGCCTGTTGATATCAACAACAAATAAATAAACAAATATTACACTGCGGGGTAGGTCGAGGCACGGACGAATCCGCCACATCAACAGGCAATAGTAACGCGTTGGATCGCGCACATGTATCACTAATAGCTTGTGATAGTTTCTAGCGGTAGTTTGTATGCACTCTGTTTTGATGCGTACATGGGAGAGGAACCCCTTTCCTTTTTGGGTTTGGGCAACGTCTGATGATCACTCAAGTTTAGAATATGTTTTAAACAATTTATAGCTATTGAGGAATCCAAGTAAAGTAAAAGTGAAGTTAAACATCGTAGTATCTAAAACTGAAATTGTAAATAACTTTCTATTTTTTAAACTGTGGAAATGGTCAGTATCGCCATTATCGACGATTTTCTGCTCTTTTTATCACCAATTACTTTGCTAAGACAGCTCGAAAAAACATTTTTTACGAGTGCCATACATCTCTTTATCTCATTAATTCTTCCGACTTAAAGGTTTGAGCTTTCATAGAGTTCGTTTGTATCCATTAGCTAACCAATTGAGCATTGTTAGTTTCGTAAACCTTGGACTCCAGATAGTCCTGATTGTCTTAGAAATTCAGTAATTTGTATATTCCATTACAAATAACCAGCCCTGGTAACCACATACTTCAAACTAAACATTAAATACCGGATCCAACTGGTCGATTTCGTGCTTTATCTGTCCGACTAGATGCTTCCAGTCGAACTGGAAAATCCAGTTTTAATTAGAATTTTGACATCACTGAGTAAATGACGTTTATCCCTCCAGGCCTTATACATAGAGCACGAACGTGTTTGTGATAAGGCATACCGCAAAAAGTGAGGAAAACCAGTTTCGAATTTGAATGTTGTAGTACGAGAAGTGCAATGAACTACTCTGAAGACGTCATTAATTGACGCTTCGGATATTCTTCTTTTATCGCAGTCATACTCCCACTAACCATGGTATTCATGTAAAGCAACCTTTTTCTGTATATCTGGGTGTTTTGGAGAAAGGGTAAACACCACCTTGCAACAACATAATTCAATTCGCATCAGAAATCACCATTCGAACATTCAAACTCATGGATTGTTTCTCCCTTTGCAGCAATGGCACGAGCATGATTTCGCTGATCATCCCGCCCAAGGATCAGATCAGCCGGGTCAGCAAGATGTTGGCCGACGAGTTCGGTACCGCTTCCAACATCAAGTCCCGCGTCAACCGCCTCTCCGTACTGGGTGCCATTACCTCGGTCCAGCACCGGCTCAAACTATACACCAAAGTGCCTCCGAATGGACTCGTGATCTACTGCGGTACGATCGTCACCGAAGAGGGCAAGGAAAAGAAGGTCAACATTGACTTTGAACCGTTCAAACCGATCAATACCTCTTTATACTTATGCGATAATAAGTTTCACACCGAAGCACTGACGGCCCTGCTGGCGGACGACAATAAGTTCGGTTTCATTGTGATGGACGGTAACGGTGCGCTGTTCGGTACGCTTCAGGTAAGATTTCGACGCCGGTCATTACTTCCTAGTACATAACAAACAAACAAAAAAAAAACATTTGGATTTAACTATTAGGGTAACACGCGTGAGGTTCTGCACAAATTCACCGTCGATCTGCCGAAGAAGCACGGTCGTGGTGGTCAGTCTGCGCTGCGTTTCGCCCGTCTGCGTATGGAAAAGCGTCACAACTACGTCCGGAAGGTAGCGGAGGTGGCCACCCAGCTGTTCATCACCAACGATAAGCCAAACATTGCCGGGCTGATCCTGGCCGGTAGTGCCGATTTCAAAACTGAACTCAGTCAGTCAGATATGTTCGATCCGGTAAGATCATTTGCCTCTTAGCTGATTTTGCGAAGACCATGTATGATGTTTTGATCCATTCAAACAGCGGTTGCAATCGAAAATTATCAAACTAGTGGACGTATCGTACGGTGGTGAGAACGGTTTTAACCAGGCTATCGAACTGGCAGCCGAATCGTTGCAGAACGTGAAATTTATCCAGGAAAAGAAATTGATCGGTCGATACTTTGACGAAATTTCACAGGTAAAGTCGAGCGATTAGGTGTTAGGGGAAAGGTTTTATTCAAATGGTTTGTTTCATTATAGGATACTGGAAAATACTGCTTCGGCGTGGAGGACACGTTGAAAGCGCTGGAACTGGGCTCAGTCGAAACGCTGATCTGCTGGGAGAACTTGGACATTCAACGCTATGTGCTGAAGAATCATGTCAGTGCGACGTCCACCACAGTATTGCACCTGACGCCAGAACAGGAAAAAGACAAGTCCCACTTCACGGATAAGGAGGTGACAAAATTAAAATGTCTGGGATCTGCTTGTAGATAAAGTTGTAATGGAATTTTTTTTTGTTTCATCTATTTCGTTGCAGAGTGGTGTGGAGATGGAACTGGTCGAATCTCAACCTTTGTTAGAATGGCTTGCAAACAACTACAAGAGTTTTGGTGCTACTTTGGAAATTATCACTGACAAATCCCAAGAGGGCAGCCAGTTTGTGCGAGGATTTGGTGGAATCGGAGGTTAGTGTGAAGCGGTTTTTGTCCCCTGTTCGCTAAGCAGAATAACCTTGATAAATGCTCAAACAAAACAGCGTCATATCTAGGGTAAACGCATTAAGAAAGACAGCAATTAGCAGTACGCCGGGATTCCTGGAATTTGACGTTTATTCGTTCACAAGACTTAAAGCGTCAGTTTCTAATCGGAAGTTCCTAACTGATGCTAGTGTGATAAATGATGCGTCTACCCTAATAACTTATTGCTAGTGGTGCTAACAGAACCGTTTTCTCCCTTCTCTATTTTTTGTCTCCAAAAAAAAAAAATGCTTACGCTTTTACTAACGCAATCCAACAAACAATACGGGTTTGGGTCCACAAATATATATACGCGTGCAATGTGCTCAGGAATCTTACGCTACAAAGTAGACTTCCAGTCACTCCAGGCCGACGAACCCCTGGACGATGTCGACCTTGACGACTACTAAATCAATTACTTTTAAACAACCAGTATCCACGGGACTGCGCGTACTGTAACGAAACTGTAGCGGAGCATACACGGACACACAACACATAAGAACACACACACACACAATACAATTTCTCGACTCTCTTTGAAGTTCTTAGCAATTCAGAGGAGCACACGTTCAAACCGAGTTTTGCGATACAATAGATTGAAGAAGAAGAAAAAAAACAATATGCACACAGCGAATCAGAAACCAAATTGCGGACGAAGTTATTCCGAGTCCAGAAAATACGAAACACTATAATACACAGACAACACACACACAAACATATAAAGTAAAATAGTTAATATAATCGACAAAGTCTATAAAAACGGTCAACTGATATGGTGTGATACACAAACACCCAAAAGTCGGTTCCGAGCCCGAGCGTGAGCGTGTACTTAGATAAAAAAGAACGAAACTAGAAACCACATTTATATAAATATTGATGGGCATCCTTTGGATTCGCCAGGGCAACAGAAGGCTATTTGTCTCCCTAATGTCATTGTCGCCCTGGAAAACAAAATGGACCCCGTTGGTCTACTCTCGGGTTTTCCCTGGCTCATCAAGGTTATGGCAAGAATCGAAAAGTTAACCTGGCACCGGATGTGTCCGGATCTTTACAGAGGATGCCCATTTTTTATGATGATATATCATTGAGCGAAGCGAAACGCTTCAAACAAACTGTATAATAACAATTGAGTTTCCTAAAAATACGCAGAAGAATCGTCAGAATTGGATGCAGAATTAATTGAAATTATCGCGACAACACCCTCAGTGTTAACCAAACTGAACAATAAACACTCAAAAAGGCTAATCAAAGTATGAAATAATAAAAAAAACACAACATGACGGTTGGATTTGTCGGTTGAACACTTTCCTCTCGATTTGGAAAATTACAAGAAAAAATACCAAAGGAGGCGCTGCGACTAATGTAGAAAGATGGATTCCTGTTTCTTATTTTCTCTTTTAGAACCTACTGTGTTACATTTGAATGTGTTCAACAGAAATCTCCTATAAATAGTAGTCTGGAAACCGGTTTGCTTTTGAATGATTTGTAGCATATTTAGTAACGATTTAGCTCGTCCTAAATTAAACAGTTATGGAACAAGCGCTGTAACTTCTTTGAAATATATTTTAGTTGCAACAATTCGTAAACGCTATAGAAAGCAAATAAGATTCGGGTTTGGGTTTTGTTTTAAGACGTGCACATGAAACTTGATACAGACTTCACACAAACACGACCGCATTGAAACGAAAAAACGCAAAATAGGTGTACTAAACTTGAAGATTAAACAAAGATGGAAGACACACACCGAAATGAGCACACCTGCACGCACATTGCCGCTGTTGGTTTATAGGATGAAGGTAATTAAAAAAAAAGTAAAAGTATAGCTTTTCTAGTTAGGTTATTTCGTTGATTTGATTTGTTGGAGTTTAATGTATTTAATTATGGTAATACTTTTCTAACGTATGATTTTACGCAATGGAATCTGTTTTTTTACTTTGTTATTAAACGAACATGCAATAACCATAGAAATGCTTCATATTCAGCAAATCACAATAGCAAATTGAATCTAGGGAATTGGAGTTGATTTCTAGGATTCAAGAACAACTTCCTCAATTGCATGCACACATTTCATTAAAAGGCCAACACTCTTTCCGATTTCCAAACTTATTTCTGTTTGGCCGAAAGCACATTAATACGTTATGTTTGTCACCTAGGTATCACTCGTTAAGTTGAATTGTTAGCGCTTTTGTCAGAGATATTTGACGATTTCCTTTCTATGGAATTTGAGTTCGAAATCGATTTTATTTGGATGTGCGAAGTATAAACGTTGCGCTGTTTCCGTCATTTAAGTAATTAATTTATACATTAATTGTTATGTTATGTATTCTCCGTGCGAGGAGTAACGATTATGATGTAGAAGGAGATGTTCGCTCATCACCCTGAGGCACCAAGAGTGAACAACAATGTTTTTGGCTAGAATGAAACCTACAACCTACCCCGCAGTGGGATGTTAGGCAAAGATTGACGTCCATGGTTCGAGTACCATTGGATACATGCCCTTTCGCTCAATTTTCAAAAACATCTGTTAATTTTCCTACCTGCCGCACTCTGACGGAACTTTCAACACTTTCTCTTCACATCTTTCACTCTAGCAAAAAACATTGTTGTTCACTCTTGGTGCCTCATGGTGATAATTAATTTATTTATTAGGTGTGCAACTAAGTTCCCGCTGTTTAGCAATAGATGGCGCCAGTAGTAAGTGCTGGTCGAATGTTGTACATCACGAAAGCGTCATAAACCAAGCTCAGACATATGGTAATCAAACCGCTTTGCCAAATCAGTGATTTTGGTTTAGTGTTATATATTTTGGTTGTTTGAAGATGTCTGATTTCGTGCCAAATAATCGTCAGCTGAAGCACATCGAGAGCTCCAAAAAGTTTACGGTGTAGCTGCTCTGAGTGAAACAACGTGTCGTGATTGGTTTCGTCGCTTCAAAAACGGTGATTTCAGTGTTGATGATCGTCCGCGTGAAGAAAGGCCAAAAAACTTCGAAGACTCTGAATTGGAGGCATTGCTCGATGAGGATCCGTGTCAAACGCCAGAAGAGCTTGGTTCAGAATTAGGAGTTTCCCGCCAAGCCGTTTCTTAGCGATTGCATGCGTTGGGAATGATTCAAAAGCAAGGAACTTGGATTCCTTACGATTTGAAGCCAAGAGATGTTGAGCGTCGTTTTTTCGTCTGTAAACAACTGCTCCAGCGGCAAAAAAGGAAGAGTTTTCTACATCGCATTGACGGGTGACGAAAAATGGATTCATTACAGTAACCCAAAACGGAAACATTCATGGGGACTGCCCGGGCATGCTTCAAAATCGTCGCCTAGGCCGAAGTTGGTGGGGACCAAGTTGGTGTTATTTATTATGAGCTGTTGAAACCAAACGAAACCATTACCGGGGAACGGTATCGAACTCAATTGATGCGATTGAGCCGAGCACTGCACGAAAAACGGCCACAATAGGAGCACAGACACGAAAAAGTGATTCTTCAGCATGACAACGCTCGACCTCACGTTGCGAAACCCGTGAAAACCTACTTGGAAACGCTCAAATGGGATGTCCTACCCCACCCGCCATATTCTCCTGATATTGCACCGTCCGATTATTACTTGTTCCGTTCGATGGTACATGGTCTCACTGGTCAACAATTCCACTCATATGATGACATCTCAAAATGGCTTGATTCTTGGATAGCATCAAAAGACGAACAGTTCTATCGAAATGGTATTCACGTTCTACCAGAAAGATGGGAAAAAGTCGTAGCAAGTGATGGGCAATACTTTGAATAATTCGTTTGTAACCTTTGTTTTCAAAATAAAGTTCCTTTTTCACTAAAAAACAGCGAGAACTTAGTTGCGCACCTAATATTTATATCACATATCGACAAAGATTTTTCGTTAGGGTCTAACTAGCAAACGTAAACAATGACATTTTTCACGATTATCTCTTTATTGAAAACTCGCCTAATCAATTCAACACGGTCAGTTCACCTATCCGATAGAAGGATAGAAGCCATTGAGCGACGAGAAATTTACGGAAGAAGACATTTTTTGGTTTGTCAGTTAGGCTCCAATGAAAAATCTTTGTTGATTTATGAATGTGATGTAGTTTTGTCGTGCATATTATTCTAAATACGCCTGTGGTTCAAAATATTCGACCTCTGTGCCAAATCGTTACCATACCTTACCAATCAGACTAAGGCCGGCGTGGCCTCTGCTGTACACAGAAGTTGTTTCCAATGTAATCGGTCCATGGCTGTCACGTCACTGCGGAGGGTCCGCAGGTCGCCTTCTACTTGATCGATCCACCTTGCGCGCCTCTTCTTCTTGTACCTGTCGGTTCGTTTTCGAGAACCATTTTCACAGGGCTGTAGGTGCACAGGTGTACGATGGGAGGTTCTCCCAGCAACTGGTGCAATTCGTGGTTTATTCGCCTTCTACACGTTCCGTCTTCCATCTGCTTTCAACCGTAGATGGTACGCAGCACCTTCCGTTCAAAGACTCCAAGGGCGCGTTGGTCCTCCACTAGCAATGTCCATGTTTCGTGGCCGTAGAGATCTACCGGTCTAATTAAAATGTCTTTGTTCGATCTTAGCGTCCTCCGGAGTCCAAAGTAGGCAGGATTGCCAGCCATAATGCGTCTTTATATTTTTCTGCTGGTGTCGTTATCGGCGGTCACCAATGAGCCCAGATACACGAATTCGTCTACTACCTCGTCTCAAAGTTACGTGCCACGATATCAACGTCGTCGGCGAAGCCAAATAGTTGGACAGACTTCCTGAAGATCGTGCCATTCGTGTCTATCCCAGCTCTTCGAATCACACTCTCCAGTGCAAATCGTTGCTTAGCTTGAATTGCGGTGAGAGTTGCTAGAATACTAAAATATACTTGACATTTTTGCACACATTTAAGAGACGAATTTTAGATTCCAAAAGCCAAACTTTTTTGTCTTGTATGCGGAAGTGCAGAATGAATTCTACTGAAGTTCGGTTTATTGAATTTTTCCAGTTTCATAGAGTTGTATCTTCAAAAATTCAAAGTGGCGATGCAAATCGGCCATCCTGCGGCCATTTGTGGATTTTAGTGACCTGCTCCTTAACGCATAACAGTTACGCAACTTTTTGACTGTGTACCTGATTTTTCAACATTTACTGAACACAGGAAGGCAAAACCCCTTTTCGTTTGTTTTCGTTTGACTCTGCGCCTGTCTATTTTCCCTAATATATATAACCTTATATTCCCGATCTTCCTGGATCTCGAATGTGAGTTAACGTCGTTGAATTGACTAAAAAGGTTCGACACCATTTTGGAAATGAGGGTTCCACAGACCGGGGAAGCATATTCCAAGGTGGGCCTCACCAACGAACAGTACAGTATCTTAAGGCAGTGCACGTCTCAAAATTCTTTAGCCACACGAAAAATGAAACCGAGATTTCTAGAAGCTTTTGTTAAGATGTAGGAGATGTGAGGTTTGTACGTCGGTTTATCGTCGGGTATCACACCAAGGTCCTTCACTTGGTTGTCTCTTTGCAGAGGAGTTCCGACCAAGGAATAGCCGACGATAATAGGAAACTTCTTCCTAGAAAAAGCGACAACGATACACTTTCCCGGATTCAAGAGCATACCGTTCATCTCGCACCACCTTTGTACTGTCTCTAAATCTTTTTGCAACTGTAAGGCGTCTCGAAACGAATCCACACGAGTGTAGATTTGAAGGTCGTCAGCAGAGCTTAGTCGTTGAGATTTCAGCAACAGGTTGACATCGTTGAAATACAAGAGAAAAATCGGTGGTCCAACATGAGTGCCTTGGGGAATGCCGGACAGGGCGGGGAACGAAAAGGACAGCTCATCGGCAATTTTAACCTTGAGTGTTCTGCCACAAAGATACAATTTAACCTGTGAAGCAAGGAGGCGCCAAAGCCAAGTCTTTCCAGTTTTGCCACAGCGATGTCATGGTTGATTCTATCGAAGGCAGCAGATAGGTCCATGTGGACAATGTCCGTTTGTGAACCAGATGAAATCCCATCCATGATGAAGGAAGCGATTGATAAAAGGTTTGTGGTCGTTGAACGCTTCGGCATGAAGCCATGTTCATCGTCGCTGATATATTGCTGCACGTGGAATAATGTGGGTTCCAAAACGGTCAGTTCAGTTCATTGATGTGTCGCCAGAACACCTTAGGATTATGCTTCAGTTTGTTTTGCAGCTTGCGGTGGTGGGCCGAGAAGCAGCGTCACATAATGGTTCCGTAATGCTATCGACTGGTGTATCGAAAATCTAGGTAAACCGCCCTGTTTTTCGATTTCAGTCTGCGCAGGACATCTGTCTGCCACGGTACTTTTTTAGAAGCTGGAGAGACTTTCTTTGGAACATGTCTGTCGATCAAGTAGCTTAAGATGTTGGAGAATGTGGTAGTGGCATTATCGACGTCGTTCATGTCCAGGGTTTCATTCCAGTTAGTACTGCTAAGCACATCGAGAATGCTGTCGTAATCTGCATTGCTGAAGTCATGGTAGGTGGATAAGGGTACGATAGCTGGTTCGATCAGTTCACTAGTCACGAGATTCAGAAGAAGTGGTTGATGATGAGGCATCTGTTTTACTAGTGCAGATGGGGCTAGCATGATGCTTAGTGGAGCGTCGACATTCACGAAGCAAAGGTCAAGAGATCGTCCATGTTCATTAAGAATGTCGTTAATCTGACGTAAGGATGCAACGGAATAATGATCAAGCATCGAAACTGACCTTGCATGGATGTGCGATTGAGAAAGGTCGGGATGAATGAAGCTGTCGGGTCCACGCCGCTATTTGACACCGGGGAAGTTGAAATCCCCGAATATTACGATTTCGTTTCTAAAGGAGGCATTTCCAGAAATTTGTTCAACTGACTGAAGGGCACATTTATGAAATCATCGTCACTAACTCTGTCAGGAGGAAAGTAAACGGTACATAGATACCGGGTATGGTCTTTGACATTCAACGAGATCCAAACTTGCTTCGCCGACTTCCAAGATTCATCTTCAACGATGTGCGATTCTCTCCACCAGAAACCCTTCGACTATTTAGAGCACTTCGGTCGTACCGAAATACCTTGTAGGGCGAACCAAAACCAGCTATGGAGGAAGTGTTATCATTGAGCCATGTCTCAGTAAGGACGATTATATCGTACGAACAATCCGAGCTAGCCAGAAAGTATTCGACTAGACTAGAGTTCATACCGCCGACATTCTGGTAGTAAACTTGCAGTCCGTGCACACTGAGATTGCTCCCAACCATACGGTAGGAGGTCCCGGAGGATTTGGCGGTATTGGACGAGGTTCGTGAGTGTTGATCGCTAGCGGAAGTGTTTCGTTAACGTCGGTCACTGTGAGTCTGGCAGCAGATTCGAGTTGCCAATTTGCAGATAATGCGACGTTGGGTCGATGAAGGTTGACTGCAAACGGTGAGTTGAATGGCATGAAATGTTTGAGATAACAGCGTACTTGCCTGGAATCAGAGTTCGGAAGACCCCGTCTTCCAACTAAAACGCAGGAACTGACTGCTGATCGATTAATTTAATTCAAAATCTATATCAATAACAATAACAAAATAAAGCAATAAGTTGACATATCTTATGAATAGTTTCAAAACTTTAGTTTTCTTGACTCTATAAAAGTTTGTAAGTTGAGGTTTCATTAGTTCTCCTATCGAGAGTCTTTGCCAGCCATTGAGTAGAACGATTAACTTGCGTTGCAGTAGTCGCCATGCTTGCTCCACTCAAACGTTTTCACCGAATTAATGCTTCAATGCCTCGCAGCGGATGTCAATCCGGAACATCAGGGGCGCATTGCGGATCCCGAAACGACGAACTTTTTCCCACAAGCATTCGTACAAAAAGTCGTTCGTTTCGAGGTGTCCACCCCAGTTTTCTCGCCGCGAACTTTTCAATAACCAACAGAAACAACGATGGTCGTTCGCAAGAGTTCTACTGTCACATTGTTAGGTTGCCCCAGATTTTCGTCCAGTCGGCCGTTGGATACTCGCGAGTAACTTTCGGTGCTTGGGATGTTTGTGTAAGATATCAGCGGAACGATTTTATTCGATAAATGGAGGGGCGCGTAGGGGGATTTGAAAGGATGAATTTTAGACAAGAACAATCGGCGGGTGGGATTCGCTTGGGTGAGAAAGGATAGAGAAAGGGTGAGAACGAATAGAAGGGAGCAGCTTCTCCGTATGAGCAGCAACCGGATGCAACAACGAGGATAGATACGAAATACCACATTTTCGACGTGATGAATGTGTTTTGTAAGATCACTTTCTGGTACAACGTGAAAGTGTGTGACGAGTGGAGATAAACCTGTCGAGAGATTCACTATGATTGAGTTAGCATTCTCGAGAAATTTGCGGAAGAAGCCATTGTTTACGTTTGCGACATTGGCCCTTATGAAAACTCGATTTAAACCATTTAAAAAAAATTAAATCCCCATATACAGTGGGTACTCATTACAACTCTCCAGACGCTGCTTGCGAATACGGGATAGGATTTTATAATCGAAGTTGAGTAGCGAGATTGGCCTGCAGGAGTAGGCCGTTTGTTCGTTCTCCTTCTTCTTGACGAGACCGATCACACCATCAACAAATTCGGCTGGAAAGTTGTCTGCCAATGCTTCGCCAATGACGAGAGGGAGCTCTACTCAGACAATGACGAATTCTCGTGGCAAAGAGGGGGGGCGATTTGTTTGTGCTGCTAGTCTTGTTGGCTGTTATAATATCGGTGGGTGTTATTTTATTCATTCAAGACTCACTTACCGGATTGTTCACTGAGTTCGGCTGAGAGTGAGACCTTCTGAAGTCAACATACTTTTCATCATTAGTAAATCAAAGCCAACGTTTCAAAAGCACGAATCTGCTATTATAAACAATATCTTTCACAGTCATTTTCTCTAAAACAAACAGTCACGCATGCAAATTAAGGGTGAATTAAGCACACTTTCTGCAAGAGGATCGTTTTCTTTGCAAACTGAAATCTTCAGTTCGATGGAGTTATTATTTACTTCCCAGAACTTGACGGATAAAATAATTCATTAAAAAAGTAGTTTTTCCCTAATGAATTTTCGCGCTGAAATTTTCTTTATTCCACACACATCGTTTATAAAAGCTATCGATCAGTTCGTAATGAACAATATGGCCACTTTTTTCGTTTTATATAAATTTCAAAATAACTTGTTTTTGTATTGATTCAGAAGAAAACAATTATGCATGATATAAATGGTCGAGTTTTAGCCCAATTGTTAATCATTGTTCGTAACAAGCAACTATGTAACGCTTCATGTAATTTTGGAGAATGTCGAGTCTGCTCGATTCTTCATTGGAAGAGCTTCCATTCTATCAGTCCATTTATTTTCTTGATTATTTTTCAGAATTGTTATCGTTCTTTGCACACATGTTTTCGTTAATCGATCGTTTCACAAACTACCTTATCATAATTCCATCATTATTTGATGTGTAAATATTTTAATTTAGAAAGTAGTGTTTTTAAGTTTGCTTCATTGTCTGAAGTGGTACAGTAAAATAAGTTTGCAGTTGATTCCCCTACCCATGGGCTAAAGTAACCTTATTGTCCACGCTTCAGGTAATAGTTCACTAACATTAGTATTATCCTTAAATATTTCTGTTCCTAACCTCCACCGTTTTATCTTGATTTCTCTTCCAGGTATTTTGCGCTACAAGGTAGATTTCCAAAGCATGCAACTAGATGAATTGGACAACGATGGTTTCGATTTAGAGGATTATTAAATTTTTTATGTTTATGGAGATATCAGTTATACACACACAGGTTAGAAAATATACAAAGGAAAATAAGAGAAACTGCAGTGGAAACACAACAATCATTCAACCTGTTTTTTATTTGTTTGCATGATAGAGGGAAGAAAAGTTGGAAAAGAACTCGAACATCTGGAGGCCCAAACCTAGCAGTCAGCAGTATATACCGGGTCGTTTTCCCCGGTAGATTTATTGATTGAATCAGCTTAGATTAAACCCGCGCGTAATTTTGCTCAGACCATCTTAGTTTTGCTTTCCGCCGCGCAAATGACATTAAACCGTCTGGTGTCTGCCGTTATACGCATAACTGTCCCATGTATATAGGGAATCCCATAGAACATGGGACAGTTATGCGTATAACGGCAGTGTAGGACGTAAAATACTACTAACAGACAAGAGACTAGGCCGTTTCTAGAATTTGAAACAGTACTGCGTTTGCTCGATTTTTCATCGACCGCATTAGGGACAACAGAAGAACTTACTCCATTCTGAGAATTTTAACACACAGAACAGCACTGCTAGCTCATCCGTGATCTTTATTCGCATCGTGTAGTTGCCACTGGGTTGCATCGGAGACACCGTAGATTTGATAAGACTTTTCTCTTCCGGTGGCAAACTATAGTGTAGTTTTTGTCTAACAATACATTCGCGTGTACGAACCGACAAATGTATATTAAGAGTTCCGTTTTGAAGTTGAAACTTCTCGAGGTAGACTTGAGTCTAGACTATTAGAAGCAACGCCACACGCTCCACGTGGATTGAGTCCGAGCACCACGTGCGTTGCAGTAACCGAAATCGTTCAAGTTTTACACTCCTAGTATACTAGACTTTCGTTTGGCGGTTTATTAACGTCATTCTAATTGCTCTTATTCCTATTTACTACTTTACAATTGCCACTATTTGAAGAAGAAGAAAAAAACAGACAGATAACATACACACCCAATACCTACGGTTGAGTATAATAGGAGGAAGGAAAAATAGCACGACAAACAACAAGAAAATAAGTAAACTAACAGAAGAACACAGACACAAAATCTTGAGAAACAAACACATTATTTGTATTAGTTGAAGAAACACAAACCCCATTTCGATTACGGCTACCAAATTTTAAATCCATCTGAAAATCCAGAGAAAACCATAAAATTGTTATTATATATTATAAAACAAATATTATAAAATGATATATTGCATAAAAAGAAGATATTTATATAAAAAGGAAATGAAAAAAAAAACGGAAGCAAAACTATTTGATTTTTACTTCGTTTTAATTTCTTGCTTATTGAAAAGCCCGGTTGTTCGATTATTATTTTGTTTTCGGCCGTACTCCAAATTTTACAAATTAACCGAGTTGTGCAAAGTTCCAGTTACCTTCTTTTTTTAGTTTCTTAAGTTGATTCCGTAGGAACTGGTTTCCTGGAATTTGAAAGAAAGTGAGTTTGGTCGCGGACTGGTATTTGAGTTCACATGTTTTATAGGGTTATTGGTCCTATATTTTTCTCATGTTTTATATCCATCCTCCAGAGGATCAAGAGATGGGAGAGTAATTTCATTTGTTTCTTGTGCTAATGTTTGCTTAGGTGTAATAACATAAACAAACTTCACTTGTGCGGCCAATTGCTAGTAAGGAGGTAAGTATTGGAATATTTTGCAAACGATTTCGAAGTTCGTGATTTAATTTTGCGCCCAATAATTGAAAATAAAATTCTCTGCAGTTGTTAAAGACTGTATCGAAAATAAGTTATTCACATTTATTTCAATTTGTACTCTAAAAAAAAAGATGATTCATCATAACAAACGATGGATCCTTTATTATATAAGATTTATGCTTCTCATATAAAGGCAGTAACTTCTTCCGGATAGGGTTCCAAATGTCTAGTTCAAATAGTTTAAAAAATGGTAAACTTCAAACCGGAGAAACATGTTGCTTGCCGTTCTAGCCCTTTTCGACCAAATTTCTCCACTTCCGCATCGCTGACATCACGAAATATTGAAAAAACGAAAATCATACTACGAAGAGCATTAAACGTAAGTGGATAATTTATTATACATTACGCTAATACTGGCAATTTTTAGCCTCCAACCCCCCCATCGTCACGTATTTTGTATAGATCTTCACTCTAAAGAACAAATGTTGCCTTAGTATAATAATAACGTTTTCATCGTACCCGGGAAAGGGATTTCCACATTGATGATTCTGAATGATTCTTAAACGTAAAAATTAAAAATAAATCAGGTTCAAAAGTTATGTTCTCGATTCGAGATGCAACTTTTGGGCACTCGTTTTGAAAATCCGAACGCCTCTCGTCGATGGTAAACTGCCGTATACTTCAACCTTGTACTAACATATGCATTAAAAAAATATCCTTGTTCTATAGTTTTTTTTTCATGCGATTTGCCTGCCACCTGGTGGTGAATCCACCCATGCATCCATGCATAGTGTAGCAACCCTGTTGTGTAAAGGTTGTCCACGTTAAAATTGCAACACACGCAAATAGCTATAACTTAATTGATTGCAATTGGAAATATCCTTCTTATCAACATGCAACCCTAGGAGTGGACAGCAATTTTTGCTAGAACCAAAGATTTGAAGAAGTCGGTATGAGCACGGCAGATTGTGAAATTGAACAGAAGCAGTTGAAATTGAGCGTAGGACATGTTAATTGATCGATGAACATTATAATTGTTTACGTGCTTCAAGTTAAATGTATAACAATGTGTAAAAGATTTTACTAATTTCCCATCAAACGCAGCTGCAATCGAATAATCCCTGGGGTAAGCCAAAAAATTCCCTTCCTGGCGAATGTGGCTACGGTCACGGAAAGTTGCTGTCATTCCTCCATTTTTGACTGCACCGTGAAACTCAACAGAGCTGGCCAACATTCAACTATAAAATGGAGGGAAAAGGTTGCGTTTGACAGTATGGATTGAATTAACAATCAGTTCGGTACTTTTTTTTAACAGTATATTTTGCAAAAGAATGAATTTACAGCACAGAGAACAGACATCCAAGCTGGAGTGCCCTCCGTGTGTAAATTTTTGTAACTGCCATTTTAAAATTATAGCTCGTTTCCGTTAGTTTTGGTGAACCGTATGTTGATGATAGGCTGTCAATTTTAGTTTGGTGAATCCTAGACTCGGCGGCGTTGTTTTTCCAAATCGCTTTTAAATATTTATACAGTAAATTGAGGAAAAAATGTTCGAGCCTGGATGTCTGTGCTCTGTGTTAACAGTACATTCGTAATTATTTTTACTGTGTTGCGTAACTGCAGCAATTTGCAGTTTCGATCGGTAGTGTATTTTACAATTTCCAGTTGTTTTTTGTAAACTTCAGAAATGCACTATTTTTTATTATTGGAATTTTGTAAAATGTCATGTGTACACAAACATTTTAAGTGACTATCAAGAAACTCAAACAGATCCATAATTTAAGGAAGAAGAAAAAACAGACTGTATTTCTAGACAAAACAGTCAAAAGGTTGAGAGTAACATATATAAACAATGACTTCTAGCGTATTTTTCTGGGATCTATTTGCTCCCCCAAACAAAATAGCACCAGAAACAGGAAGTTATTACCTTTCCGTCGATAGTGGATATAGATGTAGCAACCTGGCATTTCCGCCAACTATCCTGCAAACATGGTGTTCGACGGGAATCCGGTTAGTACAAGACGACGTGGGGCGTACCAGGTGGGGCAAGACCTAGGAGGTACAAGGTGCCAGGGATAAGGTGCGACTCAAATCTCTTTGAGTGCAACACGCGCTGCTACGAGACAGCACATTAAATTTCAAAGCGACGTGAAAGTGCAGTCTGTACTCCCGTGCACCCTTGTTGTGCCGTGCGTTCGAAGCCGCACATCTCATTTCGAATTCTCGTCTCTTTGGGCGTTAACGATTGCACTCTCCCTTGCCGTCTCTGTGCAAACACAAGTGCAAAAAACAGACACGGTGGCAGGCCCGACTAGTTTGTGAAGAAGGATATTAATAAAAATTTTCATCTTTGCACCCATACAATGCCTTTTTGTTACTAGCATCAAAAATTTTCTTTTTGCTACCATTTACCAAAGCATGAACCAAAGCACAGAGTAAAGCACTGAGTAGAGCACTGTGCATTACTCTTTCTCTCTGAAAGAGTAGTGCATGTGCGGCTATCTGTCTCCCGTGCTGCTACGAAATCTCTCGCACATTCGTTTTGTCTTCGCTCTTCTGAAACAGGAGACGCACGCTTGAAATTGGGTGAAGCACTTGCCTATTTTGCACTGCTCTGTGTATTTTGACAATTCCTGCAACGTGCCCAAGGTATTGGAGAGGAGCAGCCACGAATCGGGCATTATGGAGGGATATTGTGTATCAGGCTATGTTATAGTATTGTGATGGTAAGCCATGTAAATAAATAAATAACCTGACATTTCCAGTAAATTTACGTTTTAAGTCATTGTTTGCAATTGGTAGTTTCGACTTTTTGACGATTTTGTCTAGATTTAATAAAAAATCGATCGAATGGGACGAAATTCCATCCAAGAATAGACTTAATTTGATGCTTATAGACCTATATAACGTCCATATCCCTCGACAGATTCTGACCTCATAAAAAGAGTGGTATAGCTTTTCATGATACATACTACCCAACGTCTTGTTAAACGTTTCCAAGCAAGTGTATAAATTAGCTAAATATAACTAGAAATTAGAAGAAAAATTAGTATCTTCCATTTAATTCCAACTACCTTTGCTTATCTTCGATAGATACGCGTATTTTGTCTACAATGTGCAGGCTTCTTCAATGTCTCGTACTAATAACTCGACTTGAGGTATTCCACTAAACAGCTCAAACCCTCTAGCTAAATATCCCTTACAGCTGAAATACACTTGAGTTATAATAAAAAATGTAATCGATCGTCACATATTAGGCATACTCTATTCCGACAATTTCAAACAATTTGATTCGGAAAAGGGTAAATGCACCCTTCTTCTTGCGGAAATGCTCCTTAAACTTTGAAAAAACGCTGCTTAGATGCAATCAGAGGTATAACCTTCTGGTTATCGCTTGCCGGATGTTTTGACGGGTCTTAAATTTCTTCATTATTGTATAGCAAAGCTAAGCTCCGCAATCTTCTAGGTAGTTTTGACGGGTCTTAAGTTTTAACAAGATTGTATAGTTTTGACGGGTCTTAAGTTTCTGAATTTAAGAGTCGTCAAAACGAAGTTAAAACACGTTGAAACGAAATTAAGACTCGTAAAAATTAAATTAAGACTCGTCAAAATTAAATTTAAACCCGTCAAAACTACCTAGAAGATTGCGAAGAATCTTGAAGAAACTTTAGACCCGTCCAAACTACCTAGAAGAGGAGCGAAGCTCCGCTATACAACCATGAAGACACTTTAGACCCGTCAAAACTACCTAGAAGAATCTCCCGCTCTACAATCTTGAAGAAACTTAAGACCCGTCAAAACAACCGGCAAGCGCTAACCAGGAGGTTAATACCTCCGATTGCATTATACCGGGCAAACGCATCTAAGGAGCATTTCCCCCAAAAAGAAGGGTACATTTACCCTGCTGCCCCCATTGAAGCGCAAATTTCGGAAGACTAAAGAGAGGGCAAATTATGAGCATTTTACTCAAACTTATTTTAAAATTGACTTGCGCATGCAAGTAGAAAGAATACACACATGTAACTATTTGCTGTAAAATCGTAAATTTGCATCGCCTCCATTACTTCTTCAACATTACTACTTAGAAAAACTGCTGCGTTAGAGTAATCATGTACTGTAAATGTTCTTCTGATAGCATTTAACAATTCTGAAAATACAATTATAACTAATGTTAACCACAGAGAACAGACAGCCTGGCTTAAACATTTTTTCCCCAATTTACTGTGTAAATTTTTAAAAGCAAACCATTGGAAAATCAGCGCCGCCAAGTGTATGTTCCACCAAACTAAAGTTGACAGTGCGTCTTGTTGATGGAAATCACCCATACAAACATTATTATCAGGTATGTGTCCTGTTAGGTCAATCAAGCACTCTTCTCTGCTGTTGAGTTGAATTAAATATTGGGGATGTTTGGCGGTTGACATCTTCAAGAACCAAGATTTATAAGTCTTTATTATGTTCATTCTGTGCAGGGAGCGGAAAGTGGTTTGGCCATTTTTACCCTAAATCTTGTTATGTTCATGGTGTTATCTGTGCATATAACTTCCCATGCCCAGCACAGGATGAAACCAGCGAAAATCGATTTTGTAGCATGTTATCCTTTGCAATTTTGTAACAATAAAAACACTGCATAGACTCCAAATTGAATTCAGCCTCATCATGGCCATACTTCGTAGTTGTGCTTTTACCGAGCACAAGAGTAGCACATTTTTTTCGAAACATATTTCCCATACGTTTCTAATAATTTACACAAAATTGAACATAAGTATCACAGTTTATTAAAGAAAAATAAATCATTGGTTTATTTTGTGCCTCAACAGGTACTACAGGGACTTTTCAATAAAGTAACCAATCATGCGTTGCTCTCTGCCGCCAGGCTGCTATTTTGCTTTTCTACACCATCTTTGCCGCTGGTGTCCGATTCCCAGACTGTGCTGTCGTTGATGGCGTTGCGTAATCTCTTCCAGAACACTTTGCGTTCATCGGCCAGTGATTGAACATCTTTATTTTTGCTACGATTCTGATTACGATGCTTCTTCTTCTTCTTATTCTTTTTGGAAGAGTCGTTTCCGGAATTTTCCTCGTTGATATGTTCTTCCGCCTCCACGGCCATCTCCGTTCGCGGCCAGATAATGTAGGTTTTGGTTTTCATCAGATACTGAAGTGTTTTGGAGCGTTTTATTTTCGGGATGTCTTCCAGCAGGACCAGTATTAACTGCTCTCGGCGGGTTTCCAGTAGCCTGGGGAATATGCAGTGGGCTTAACTTGTTTGCGTTATGAGTGTGTTTTGTTTTTTCCTTTTACCTATGTTGTGCAAGATGCATTTCAAACTGACACCAGTGGCTAAGCAGGAAGCCCTCGGACATCACCAATAGTAGGGTTCTAGATTGATCCATGCAGTGGATTATATTCTCCAGTATGCTTACACCGACCTGAAATGATCGATAGGTATCAGCTGGGTTGCACAATGTGAAGATAAAGTAAGAATGATGGGAGGTTAATTGGTTGGTTGGCGGCTGGTTTTTGTTTCATAGTTGATTAAAAGTTATAATTCGTAAGGCCCAGAGTTGCGTTAAGATGAACAACACGAATTCTGATAAATTTTCATTTTGATTGGGTGTACATTTCAAATATTTTGCTAGATAACTAGCCAAGATACGTAGATATAGCTTTACTCTTATCCTATAACCTCTTTTATTATAAACTCTGGTAAGGCAACAACAAAAAACATTGATTCGAATTATGAAAATTCAATGTTACAACTTGTTAAGTCATATGCCAAACATAACAAAAAACAAAAAAGGAGTAGTGGAAGCCTAAATACTCTGTTTCTAAAATCTACAAGCAAGACTTCCAACATTGTATGGAAGTATTTCAATATCCGTTAATTTAATCAATTCAGGCTAAATAGGATTCAATAAATGATCTTTGCGTTTTTCTTTCAGGAGCCAAAGTTTTATCGATAGAGTTAGAATCAACGTCATTACACCCCAGGTAACCAATAAGCAATTCCAAAGCGTCTTAACAGCAGCCTATTAAGCAATTAAGTCGCCTTAAATGCAACATAAATTCCACATTTGAAATCCAACTTTACTACAGATAGCATTCAAGATGCTTATATAATGCTTGTCGCATCTGAAATGCAGATTTAGTGTTGAATTAGACCGTGTCCAATATATTCTCATACACTTTTTCCTTGCATTGGTGCATTGGTGTAGTTTTGCACTATGTTTATACAAACGCTTTTAGGTTATGTCCGATTGTTTTCATTCGGTCTTTATCTTTTACCAGCGATGAAGGAGTTTCGTGCTGTGATGATAAAAAAGTGTTTGAAAGGTGAGAAAAGAAATTTGAAAAACCTCGGAGTAAAGCGGGATTTTGTGTACCGAACCATCCGAAGGTACCGTGACACCTGCTCGTTGGATGAGATCCGGTCGTACTCGTACGGTGCGGACTGCACGAGTTGTTAAAGTGGTCAGGGAATGGATTAGACGAAAATCAAAGCGCTCTGTACGTAAAATGGCCGCAGATCTGAATGTTTCGAGATCGTCAATGCACAATATACTGCAAAATTACCTCGGATTCCAAGCTTCAAGAAACCTTCCGAGCAGAAACGACTCGAAAGAGCAAGTCGGCTTTTGACGCGCCACGGTGGGGAAGAATTTATCTTTTCCGACGAAAAATTATTCGTCTTGCAACAATCCCAAAATGTCCAGAACGACAGATTGTGGGCTCTCTCATCGAGAACTGTTCCAGAGATGATAGGAATATTTCACGGCTTCAAAGTGCTGCATCAGTGATGGTTTGGGGAGGAATTTGCAAGCGAGGCAAATTACAACTGGTTTTCATCGGAAAAGGCGTTAAAAAGAATGCCGTATATTATGAAACGGAAGTTTTGGAGAAAGAAAGTGTTTTAGCAGGACGGAGCGCCATCGCATACTGCAAATCTCGTTCAGGGCTGGTCCCGAGAAAATTTGACCGACTTTTTGGATAAGAATGAATGGCCTCCCAGTTCACCAGATCTTAATCCCTTGGATTATTTCGTATGGTCATACATGCTGGCGAAGGTAAATGACCACAGGGCGTCTAATATGAACCAATTCAAAACCGTAATCAAACGAATTTGGGACAAAATGCCGATGGAAGTCGTGCTGTGACGGCCGGCTGTGACGGTCTCGAAAACCGTCTGGAGCTGGTCAAGAATGTTAAAGGCAGTGTTATTCCAAAACATATGCTGTGATTGATCCTTATTATATTGCAATATAATGGGTAAAGTTATCAATAAAATCTGGATTATCGATTTGAAATAAATAGTTTTATTTTGTATGAAAATATATTGGACACGGTGTACTGCATATGTTAATCCTTTTTGGTTACCTGGGTACCCATGAGGTTCGGGGAACTTCCCAGAAGTTAAGGGTTCCGTCCCAAAGTTCAGGACAGATTTTCAGGAAACTTCAGAAGGGTTATTCCCAGAAGTTCAGGCAATTCTGGAAATTTTCCAGAAATCCAGGGAATTTTCCAGAAACTCAGGGAGCTTCACATCCTAAATGTTTAAGGTTCTTCCCAGAAGTTCAAACAACTTTTCATAAATTAAGGAAAAAAATTAGAAATTAAGGGAATTTAACAAAAAATCTGAGAATTTCTCAGAAATTTAGGGAACTGCCCAGGATATTCAGAAAAATTCCGAGAATTTCAGGGAACTTCCGTAAAGTTCAGAGAACTTTGCAGAAAATAAGAGAACATCCCATAAGTTCAGAGAACTTTCCAGAAATTCATGAATCTTTTCAAAAGTTTGCGAATCTTCTTTGAAGTACAGAGAACTTCTCAGAAGCTCATGAAACTTCCCAGATGTATAGGAAACTTCTCAGAAGTTCCGGGAATCATAAAATTCAGGCACTTCCCAGAACTTTAAGAAACAATGATCAGGAAACTTCCGCAAAAATCAAGAAACTTTCTTGAAGGTAAGCGAATATCTCAGACGTTCAGAGAACTTCCCAGAAATTCAGAAAATTTTTCAAAAGTCGAGGCATTTTCTCAAAAGCTCAAAAAATTTCTCAGATGCTCAGGATACTTCCCAAAAATTCAGGAAATTTCTGAGAAGCCCTAGTATCTTCCAAGCGTTTCAGAGAGCATCCCCAAAGATCGGAAAACTTTCCAGAACTTCAGAAAACGTCCCAGAAATTCAGTTTATGAAAAATTCCAAAGAAGCTCCTTTAACTTCCAAGAACTTCCGGAATCTTACCAGAAGCTCGACAAACTTTCCAATAATTCAGGAGGCATCTTAGAAGCACAGGGTACTTGAGTCTTAAGAAGAACTTAAACTTCTTACTACTTGATAATTTTCCGTACCGAACCAAAATGAGAATAAAAATAACAACAACTTTTTGAATGTTTAATCAATTGCGTGGAATTTCCGTCGTATCACAATCTTGGAGATTATAAAATGTTCTTGTAAGGTTTAACAACATATCGGAAATGCTTTTTATTTAACAGAAATTCCACCAACTTATTAAAAGTCTTGCAATCGACCAACTTCCCAGATTTTTTTTCAATTAACTTATTGAATTATACAAATATTTGTGATATTTTGCTTTTTTCATGAAAGATGTACCAACTGGAAGTTCAAATAACTTCTGGGAAGCTTAATCTACTTCTAAATCTAAATCTAATTTCCAGAAAGTTGTTTCTATTCCAAGGATGAACTTTTTGGAAGTACAACCAACAATCAATATGCAACTAGCGATTTGAAATTGGTTCACTGTTGTAGAACCGGTTGGTCCAAAGTACACCTTGAAGCCAGCACCTTGCTATTCATATTTGCGCCTTTGTTTTGATTTGCTGTTTTATTTTGACAGAATGTTTGTGTTCGGGTGAGTCAACTTCTGTCAAGTTCATTATATCAGCAATCAATGTGAAATTAGCGATTTGATTTTGGTTAACTGTTGTAAAACCCATTGGTCTGAACTAAAGGGTGTTTCGATCAAAATTTGGTCGACTTAAACTTGACGCATTTCCTTTCATCGTGCATTAAAAGTTTTTGTTCACCCCTCATTTTAAAGATGTGTGCGTGTAGCATCATGACTCTATTTTGATTTTGAGATTAGCACTTCAGTTATCAAAATGTCGTCGAAGGAAGAGAAGCAACGCATTAAAAAATTTCACGTGCATGGTGAAAATCCAAACTACTCTCACGCCAAGTAGGCGAAATTGTTGAATGTGGCTAAATCAACTGTTACCAACGTATTAAAAGTGTTCGGTGCACGTTTGTCGACAGCCAGGAAACCTGGATCGGGGAAAATCGAAAGCCGGAGCCCGGAGTTGCCCGCTGTTTCGAGCGGAACCCCAACCTCTCCGTCCGAGATGTCGCAAAGACGGCTGAGATTGGCACCTTCATCCGTGGATAGAGTTAAAAATTGAGCTGGACTGTCGACTTTCAAGAAAGTGGTGACTCCAAATCGCGACGATAAACAAAACACGTCGGCTAAAGCACGATCGCGAAAGTTTTACACGACGATGCTGACGAAGTTTGATTGCGTGGTACAGGACCATGAAACTTACGTCAACGCAGACTTTAAACAGCTTCCTGGACAGGAATTTTATACGGCAACCGGATGGGGAAAGGGGGCAGATATTTTCAAGCACATTAAACTGTCAAAGTTCGCGAAGAAATATCTAGTGTGGCAGGCCATCTGTGCCTGTGGCTTGAAGAGTAACGTTTACATTGCGACCGGAACCGGCAACCAGGAAATTGATCTGAGCGAATGCCTACCAAAACGTCTACTACCTTTGCTGAAGCGACGCAATTGTTCCGTTCTATTATAGCCGGATTTGGAATCTTGCCATTACGGAAAAAAGACCATGGTATGCTGCATGGACCATGGTATGCTGCCAACAACGTTTAAGTGGCGCCCAAGGACAAGAACCCTCCCAACACGCTAGAGCTCCGCCCAATCGAACGATATTGGGCCATCGTCAAGCGGAACTTAAAAAGACTCAAAGATCTGTTGTGAGCGAGAAACAGTTCAAGGCAAACTGACGTTCTGCGGCGAATAAAGTGGACAAGGAGACTGTACCAAATCTTCTGGCAGGTGTTAAACGAAAGACCTGGCAATTCGCATTAAAAGTAAAAAGGAAACGTAGCTGAATATTTCTCTTGTATTCTGTATTAACTGAACTTGAAAAAGAAAAAGAATTTGACTTATTAATAAAACCTTTGATCGAATCAAACACATAACTGTTTGAGCAAATTTTGATCGGAACACCCTTTATTTAAAAACGATTCCTGGAAAAATCCATGATTTTTTTAACTTTTATTCCGAAGCATACGGATTGAATCTATCTTCAAGATATCATCGATTTCTCCCAGAAAGCTTATCAAAACTGCCATAGTAAAATGTATCCTCTGCCCCAGATGATAAGCCTGAATATTCTGACCCCCAGTAAACCCGCTGAAAGTTTCTATATAACAGGTTTCTCTAATATTTAGCTATTTGTGAGAGCTAATCATGACCAATGCTTCAATAAACCGATTGTTCACTTTGAAGACTTCCACCAAATTAGTCGTAAAATCCACAACAGTCACAATTCTGGGAGCCTCCTCATTTTAAACTAGTCAGCATTCTCCGGAAAATGCAGTGGCTGTAAAAAATCAAAGGACGTTATTCAGGAATGAAAGGAAAAGGTAATTTGCTAGCACCAGGAACAACTTGAGGTAATTATTGGCATCCGAGGGAGGAAACACTAATTTCTGACCGGGGCCAGCATCACCCGCTACAAACACGGCCACTTTTCGGTTCATAAACATACGTAAGGTATTCTAAGCATGGGGGAATTTCACTGCGAATCCGATACCTGTGAATCAACAGTGAATACAAATGGATGTCTCGCCACAGTCATTTGACGAAGTTTTTTGACGAAATGTGCAGGATAGGCTTAAATTAGATTCTTAGTCTTTCTGGAAACATGTCAACGATCAAAGGAAAGAATCCGGACTACCGTCAACATTGACATACGGAGAACACACAGCACCGAATTACGAGTACATTTGCGAAGTTTTCAAAGTAAAATTCGAGGACGCGTTCTGCTCCGAGATATTGACACAGAGTCAAATTCCGCTAGTAGTGATTAATGTTCCGCTATCTAGTGATCCGTCAAACACCATCATTATTGGCGATTCAATTATCCGTTCAGCTATTTCTAAAATGAAGTCATCAACATCGGTCGGTCCGGATGGTATCCATGCGTTATTTTCAAAAAGTGCTGTGCTGTCATACTAGCACCTCTGCGTCGCTTGTTCCAACTCTCTCTAGCAACTGGAACGTTTCCCTCGTTCTGGAAATCAGCCTACATGTTTCCAGTTTACAAAAAAAGCGACAAGCACAACGCTGACAACTACAGGAATATCTGCCTTAAAGCTGTAGCGAAGCTTTTTGAGTTGGTAGTTCTAGACCCAGTCTTCAATCATTGCTAGCAATATATAGCCGATACACAGCATGGGTTCATGCCTAAGCGATCTACGACAACGAACTTTTTGACGTTCACAACATATGCGGCAGATGTTATGTGTAAGGGTTTCTAAACGGATACAATATATACTGACTTATCTTAAACTTTCGATAAGATCAACCATCGAATTGCTTTAGCGAAACTTGAAAGACTGGGCTTTGGAGGCAGCGTTTTACGTTGGTTCTATTCGTACCTAACAGCGTCAGGATTGATGACTGCACATCTGGTGAATTCCTTGCCACATCTGGTATTCCACAAGGAAGTCATATTGGACCCCTTATCTTCTTGTAGGAAGGCCCAAGGTTATGTTTTGCTCATGACTTGAAAATTTACGTTCAGGTCAAGGCCATCGAAGACGCATAGTTTTTTCAACGCCAAATTGATAGTTTTGGTTCGTGGGGCAACGCAAACAGGATGGTGCTGAATCACACTCAAAGTGCTCAACTGTTTCTTTCACAAGGAAGAAGAAACCAATAATGTTCGACTACCACCTCGAAGGCAGCATTATTAAACGTAAATCCTGCGTCAAGGATCTAGGAGTTTTTCTCGATGCGGGACTTACGTTCAAGAAGCATATACGCTACATTGTTTCCAAAGCATACCTCAGTTTGGGATTTATCATGAGAATGGTTGTTGGCAACACGGACCAGCGACCTTCAGAACTACCTTAAGTACCAGCGGTTCAGTATCACCCATGACAACCACAACACCTATTGAATAGAACGTCAAATAACAAAAAACAACAGACAATGATAAGTACCGAGTCACGTTAGCTTGCGGAGGAATATTTTCTATATTAAATTTGCTAAAACCTAAATTTATTACTCTATTTTGTTATGTGCATTGAATTGTGAGTACCTAAATTTATACCTAATTAAATTTGATATTCTAGTAACATAAATAACATGAATTTATAGCACAACATAAATTATAATACACGATTGCTTTACACGAGACGAATGAACTTACATGAAGGACAATTAAATGTAAGGTAACCTAAAAATTGTAAAACCTATATAAAACTAATTATAAAAATATAATTGCAGCTTATAGCTAACTCAGAAAAATAAGTACGGGTTTGACTTAAAGAGGTCCGAAACTATCGTCCACCGTGTGAGCAACAATGGTAAAGGACTTAACGGATGTTTATTGCCCAAAGAGCCTCTACTGTACGCTGGTGCGATCCACGGTGAAGTATTGTTCAGCAGTATGGAACCCTCACTATCACTGGCCAGTCAAAGTGGTGGATTCGTTCCTGCCTTGACCTAATCCGCATGGGGATGATTGGCAAAAGATTGTGTGCTTGTTTCGAAATACTACTTCACAATGCCCTCCGCTCAATTTCAAAAACTACTTCTATTCAATTTTCACAGCCTGCCGTGTGTTAACGGAACTATCAATACTTTCTCTTAACAACGATGATCTAGCAAAAAAAATGGCGGTCTACTCCTAGAGCTTCGTGGTGATGAGATATTATTTCCTTCTCAAACGATATTTCTTGTTCCAAATTGCTGCAAGAATAGATCAAAATATATACCAGATTTGCAATGATGCAAAATAGATCCGGTATAAAACAAAATTAATAAGACCGGTGCAGCGACGTTTTTGCGTTTGGTCTAAAAAATCAAATCCAAACCACGATTTGAACCACCGTTGAAGATGCCCTAAGGGCAATGCGTGGTTAGACTAAGTTGTTGAAGTGCTACAATATACGATATACCCAAAGAGTGGTTTGAAAGCGCGTTGAAAAGCAAACTATAGACAACCCTCTACCCCTTCAGAAAAATCCTGGTAATGCTCCTTACCAACACCCACCTGAAAATCCCTCTCGTGCAAACACACCGCGATGTCCTCCGTCTTCTCCAAGTTCGGCAGCAGTTCTTCCAGAACCCACTGACGATCCTGTTCGGAATAGCTTACGAACACATCGTACACGTAGCAACCGGCAACCGATGTCATGCTCTGCTTTCGCTGCAGCGTTTCGTTTTTGTGTTTCAGCAAGCTCAAGACGGTCGCATTCCGCACGATGATGCAAAAGTACTTGATGTACTCCCACTTGGATATGTAGATAATGAAGGCCACCAGGGCAAATCCGAAAAACATCAGTACAAACTTGATTACGTTTGCCGTGGTGGTATTGACGGGACCACCGAAGTTCAAATTTTCCAGCAGTGTTCGATCGAACGTGCACCGTTCCTGTTCGAAAAGATAGAACTCCGAATTGTCCAGGTCGATGCATTTGTAGTTGTCTTCGTCGAAGTCGATGATCTGGATGTTAAGCTTGTACGGAGGGTCGCTCAAAAAGGGATACTCCGTACCGGTTTCTGGGTTGTCCTGGTCGTCATCCTCTTCTGAAGTTTCATTTCCGCAATCCACACGAAAGAACCGGGATCCTAGGCGAGCATCTACCATTTTCCGGTAGATTCTTCCGGATGGTCTTTGTCTGTTGTACTTTTCGAGGGTTTGTTGGAATTTAGTTGAACTATCGTGGATAGTGGATACGTAACTGTAGATAACGCGAAGCAAGACATCATACTCGTTTTCCGATTTCTGCATTTCAGTTGGTAATGGGTTCGCAGCAGTCGATGTGAAATAATCGAATTCCGATATTTTTGGCTGTTTCTGCATAGTTGTCGGACGCATCCGCGTTATGCCTTGATCACTCACTGTAGTGGATGTAATTTCCACACCACTATCTTGGAAGAATAGTTCATCGTCTAGATATTCCATTTGCGATTCATCAGAAGAATCGTGTAACTGGTTAACAAGTCCGTTCAGAAGACACGAAATGGTCTGTGAGTTTTTGGCAGCTAGTTCAATAAATTCCCGCAATAGACAGTGGCAGACGAAGCTGTTTTGACCTATTGCTAAGAATTCAACGCCTGCTAGATCGTACAGCATTTCCGTGGTCAATACGTTGATATTGTTTACGGAGAGATCAAGGATGAATAGGTTATAGTTGCTCTCGAATACCCTGTGATGCCAGTTACTGATGTGGTTATTACCCAAATCTAAAATCTCCAGGCTGCCCATGTTAGCGAAAGTCCCATTGTTCAACTGATTGATGTTGTTCGTTCCCAGAAGTAACACTTTCAAACTGACCATTCCATTCAACCAGTCAAGGTGCTTAACAGTCGAGTTTTCGCATACCAAAATCTCAAGGTTTGCATTGAATCCCCGGGCTTCATTTTTGTCATGATGGATTGCTGTGGTTATTCCTGGATTTCCGGATATGTCTAAAACCTTCAGGGACCCGTTCATCATCGATCCGACGATTATGGGTATTCCCGTATAGCATAGACTCAGCTGTACTACGGCTACGCTACGGAATGCCCTAGCACTGTATGACAGCAATTTGCTGTACGAAACATCCAAGAAGGATAGATTCTTCAAAGGTGCGAACACGTTTTCGCTCAGATCCAGTCCTTCGGTGAGGGAGTTGTATGGATCGACTTGCTGTTCGTTTCCAGCAAGTCCGGTAAACCGACTTTGTGTGATGTAAGACAAATCCAGATGCCGAAGATGGGTCAATCCTTCAAAATGAATTGCACTGAGCTTCACCAGACCGTTGTTAGCTAGGAAAAGTTTTAGCAGGTTCGGCGTGTTGACGAATGCCTTATCTGGGAGACTATTCAAGCCACATCGACGCAGATCCAGAACTTGTAAATTTTGCAACACCGGCAAGTAGAATGCTGCAATCGTTTACACTGATATTAGTATATTCAATGGAGCAAACCATTCGGTAGCTACTTACGTATGAGAACATTGCCCATCAATGATAGAAAGGCGAGTGTTTTGTTAACCAATGTAAGTTCCACTTTTGGAACCGTATGTAAGCCACTGAACGCCAAGGAGAGATAAATTAGTTTCTGAAAGAAAAATTAAATAGATCCATTTGTTAGAAATAATATCGTTAATCGAGCAGCGCAATACCTTCCTATCTGGATGACGTTGAAAAGGCTTAATCTCATTAATGATACTTCTAGAGACGTTATGAGAGAGGTCCAAAAAATTGCCCTCGATATCTGGAAAGAAAGAAAAAAAATTATTGAATAAAAGCAATAATCAATAATCGACTTATCTAAACTGGTCTTCGGTTCATTGCAAAGCCAAGAATTGCCTTGTCCGTGGAAGTTATTACTTTATGTTCTTCAATAATTACGCCTATCCCCATGGTATTGCGATACGAATCAGGCAAGGGTGATAATTAGCACAATCAGTAGCGAAATACTGGCTTGGGACATGGTGTTTCATAAATTATAATTTGGACTACTTATTCGATAAGGACTGAAAACAGCGCTGATAAGCATGGGATAGGGAGTATGTTGATTTGTTTTAATTTGTCATTTTTTTAGTACTGAATGAAGTGAAATCAACTGTCAATTGAGAACGAGATATTTTGTTTATGCAAATTCGGGTTTTCGGGTTTTGTACAATTAAAAATATACTTAACTCGTACCAAAGAGCATCTGAGGACACCTTTTCCAGTTTTTCCGTTATACTACCCGATTAAGTACACCTGCTCTTCTCAAGCTAGATTATAGATTAGATATAAACGTCTCAAGTCCATCAACTTCCGTCTCTCAATAAACGATTTTGGGTTGAAAACTGGACACCCCTAAATACGTATATCTTTCAAAATACTTCATCAACGCGTGAAGTATTTCGCAGACTGATGAACGTATGTCGTTCATTGAGTAAAATCAATTTTTGGTGATACTACAAGCTTTTAGATCGAAGATAGCGTTGAAAGAAGGGCAAGTACGAAAAGCAATTGTGTGCAGTCCAATGCAAATCCGGATCTGTCAGTAACAAAAACTTGAATCCTAGAGGGCTTGAGCTGTTTAGTGGAATACCTGTAACTAGAAATTAGAAGAAAAATTAGTATTTTCCATTTAATTCCAACTACCTTTGCTTATCTTGACAGATACGCGTATTTCGTCTACAATGTGCAGACTTCTTCAGTGTCTCGTACTAATAACTAGTTATTAGTACGAGACACTGAAGAAGTCTGCATTTTGTAGCCTAAATACGCGTATCTGTCAAGATAAGCAAAGGTAGTTGGAATTAAATAGAAAATACTAATTTTTCTTCTAATTTCTAGTAACAAAAACTTGCCAAAAAGCATAGTTTTCCTGCAAACACTGCCCATAACGTTCTTAAATCTTTCTATACACGTTTGACAACAGTAAGGAAGGCTAGGAGCGCAACAAAAACGGATCGCAGGAACCACCAGAAGGACGCGAATGTGAAGCAAATATTGCAGAAGAGACCAGATCTTTCGGTACGTACTATGCCTAGAAAAATAAAAATGTCAACTTTCGTGCATACTCTCAAGCACCGGCAAGGTATGAAGTCGTTCAAGGTGAAAACTGTACCGAACCGTAATGATAAACAGAATATGACGGCTAAAACCCGGCTCGCAAGTTGTATCGCGAATGTTTAACGAAGTTTTCCTGCGTGATAATGGACGATGAAACTTCTGTGCTGGAAGACTTTAAGCAGCTTCCCGGAATGTCTTATTAAAGGGCGAACACGAAATTATTGCGACACATTAAACAGGGCATAACTTTTTTACCATTGGGTAAAAATCAACCAAATTTTGCACACTTTCTCATTGATGTGTATTGTTTACATGCTGTCAAACTCGAAGTCGTGTTTTTCGATTCAACGAAAATGGAGGTGAACCAACGCGAGTCGAGAGAACAAATTCTTTCCAAACACCTGGAATTTCCTGACCTGTCGCACCGGCAGTTGGGAAAAATGTTGAACATTCACCATGCAACCGTCTCCAGAGTCCTGAAGCGGTTCCAGGAGCGGTTGACTTTGGACCACGGCAAAGGAGAAAACCGGGAACGGAGAACAAAAAGACGGAGGGAAAGGTGAAGCGGATAATTAAAGCAAATCCCAACGTCTGAAGCCGTGATTTGGCTAAAAAGATCGGCATGTCGCAGAGCTACGTCCAGAATGCAAAGAAGAGAGCTGGACTACATACATACAAGGTACAGAACTTCCCAAACCGCGATGAGCGGCAACAATCGACGGCTAAAACTCGGGCACGGAAGCTCTACGAGAAGATGCTGACAAAATATGGCTGCTGTGTGATGGACGACGAAACGTATATAAAAGCCGATTTTAAGCAAATTCCGGGGTTGGAGTTTTTCACCGGCAAGAGCAATTTCTATGTGGACGACAAATTTAAGAAGAAGAAAATGTCGAAGTTCGCCTCCAAATATCTCATTTGGCAGGCCATCTGCTCTTGCGGACTGAGGAGTGAGCCTTTCGTGACAAAGGGCACAGTAAATGGCGAGATCTACAAATCTGAGTGCCTCGAGAAGCGCCTTTTGCCGTTCTTGCAGCAGCACAACGAAGCTCCGCTATTTTGGCCAGATTTGGCATCATGCCACTATTCTAAAAGTGTCCTGGAGTGGTATGAGGCCAATTCTGTCCATTTTGTTCGGAAGAGCAAGAAGACAGTCAAAGACGAGAAGGACATGTTAAGAAAATGGAAAAAAAACTGAGAAACTGGTACCGGATGACACTGTAAAGACTTTGATGGAGGGCATCAAGCGAAAATGCGTTCAATTTTACACTCAAGGCTCCATCGATTAACTTTTCTTTTGATTTTTGAAGTAAATATATGTATAAAACTACCCTAAAACTTTGGTTTGATTCTAAACATTATAAGAAAATTGGCATGACATTTTCCGTGTCGCAATAATTTTGTGTTCGCCCTTTATACTGCCATGAAAAGGAACGGCACAGAGGAGCATTTCAGGACGAAGAAAAAGTCCAAGTTTCCCAAAAAATATTTGCCTTGTGCAGGCAATATGCAGATTGGTCGAGCACGCCAAAGCTTCAACACTACCGGAACGGTAAACTAGGAAATATACCGTGAAGAATGCCGAAAGAAGCAATTTTGACCATTCCTACGCAACCGTGACGCTCCCTCGCTATTCTGGCCTGATTTGGCATCTTGTCACTACGCCAAAAATGTTATGGAATGGTGTAATGCGAATGGAGCACGTTGTACCGAAAGGGGCAAATCCACCTAACTGCCCGGAGTTGCGACCTCTCGAGCGGTATTGGGCTCTCGTGAAGAGAGAACTCTCTCAATATAAACAACATGCTACAACTATAGAAAAATTTCTAAAATCTTGGACAAAAACAGATAAATCGGTTGCAGAGAAGTCTGCTTAGACCCTAATAGCTGGAGTAAACTGAAAAATTTGTAGTTTATTCATGCAACCTAACTAAGTAACTGTAATTATACTATTATTGTTATATTTGTATTCTCCGTACGTGGGGTAACGATTATGATGTAGAAGGAGATGTTCGCTCATCACCATGAGGCCACAAGAGTGGACAGTATGTTTGCTTGAAATGAGAGATACGAAGAGAACGTGTTGATAGTTCCTTCAGTGTACGGCATGTTGTGAAAATTGAATAGAAATATTGAAAATTGAGCGAAGGGCTTGGATATTGCAGTACTCGAACCAAGCTCGCATTCCTTTGCCTTACATCCCACTGCGGGGTAGGTCAAGGCTCGGACGAATCCGCCATTAAAATCGCAGCAGAATGTGCGTGCCATTGAGTTTGTAAATAGAAATCGACGATTTGATAAATGACTGCTTTGACGAGGTATGGCAGATGGTTTAAGACGAGAATAATGCAGCGCGGACGATGACGGTACATCAAAAAACCTAAAACAAAAGTGAAGATAGTAAACACATCTTTTACGGTATTTCAAGCGTCGCCTTGAGGAGTTGGAGTGCGAAAAAATTCAACCGGTGTATCGTTCTCAAGAATCGCTAAAGCTCTAACTACTCCAGTAACTGCCAGATTGCATAAAATCCTTTCTAAAGATCATTCAAATGGGCTGGGCACTCTTAAAAACGATGATGGTTCTTTTACTTCATCAGCAAGTGAAACTTTAGAATTGATGATGAAAACACATTTTCCATGTTCTGTCATCAGTTCAAGTGAAGACCAAAATATACTTGCATCAAAAGTTGGCCTTGATGAAACCAGGACGGATGTGCAATTAACAATGAATGTAATGACTAGATTAGATAGAGACAGGATTGATACTTGTTCTTTGGCCAGTGCAATTTTTACCGAAAGAAAAGTTGAATAGGCGATTGACTAATTTGAACATTTTAAAGCTCCTAGTAGGGATGGAATTGATCCTGTACTACTGTAGAAGGGAAAGGCGATTTTATTACCCATTCTAACAAAACAATTTCGGGCATGTTTGAAATTAAGCTACCTTCCGGCAGCGTGGCGACAAGTTCGAGTAACTTTTATTCGCAAATCTAATAAAAAGGATACAAATTCACCTAAATCTTATAGGCCCCTTAAGCTTATCGCCAATTCTACACAAAATAATGAAAAAAAATAATTGATGAATACATAAACTCATCATACTTAGTTACAACTCCTCTAAGTATCAGTTTGCTTATCAGGAAGGTAAATCATCGGTAACAGTATTGCATGCGGTTGTTACCAAACTCGAAAAATCTATTCAAGTGAAAGAAATTTCACTGTCTGCCTTCCTAGACATTGAAGAAGAATTTGATAATTCATCACATAGCTCAATGATAAAAGCAATGACGAGTCTAGGCTTTGATAAGTGTATTGTCGATTGAATCAACGAGACATCAAAAAGACAAATATCAGCAAATCTCGGAAGCTCATCCATCAGTGTTGGAGCTGTAAAAGGGTGTACACAATAAGGCGTACTGTCAACTCTATTGTGGCCTTTAATAGTTGATTATCTCCTAAAAAATCAAACAGCCTAGGGTTTGAAGTAATTGGCTTTTCAGATGATACAATCATAATAGTTCGCGGTAAACATGACATCGCTAACAGAATGCAAAGTGCTTCAAATTACGTCTTATCGTGGTGTGATAGGGAAGGCTTGAACCTACTGAATCCTACTAAAAAAACAAATTTACACGCAGGAGAAAAAATTGTTTGAAAACTTAAGATAGAAATGTACGCACTTGGAACTTTCAAATACAGTTAAATACCTTGGAGTATTCCTTGACAGTAAACTATAATGGAACTTTCATTTGGAGCAGGCAATCAACAGAGCGACAAATGCTCCATGGATACTTAAAAAAACATTTGATAAGCAATGCGGACTAAAGCCAAAAATGATCCATTGAATTTATTCGGAAATTGTGAAACCCAGGATTACCTATGCTGCATTGGCCTGGTGACGACTATGATGATGTGAACTACCATCTAAATGTAGCAAGGCAAATGCCTATAGCACTGGACTATTTTAATTAAACGATTTGATCAAGGAAGTACTGTGGTAAATGTTTCATCATGTTCCTGTAAGAAGGGTAAAAAACGTATTGTGTCTAGAGAAAATCTCCTTCTAGAAACAAGTTCGCACAAACCACACCAAAACCGAGCCCTCGTGTAGTAAAAAGTCCCATTAGATAGGCAACTTAGTAAGTTGGCAGTGCACCGACTGATAGTCAAGATCTGGGATACAGAACAGCTACCGAAGAAATGGAAAGAGGGAGTTATATGCTCAATATACAAAAAAAAGAGAGACAAGTTGGAACCTAAAAACTACCGAGCGATAACTATTCTCAACGTGGCCTACCGTATGCGTGCTAATGTTTGCACCATCGTACAAATAAGGTCTCAATTTCACCTGTGTATACAGTGCCTTGGGTTTCTTTACATGAACTCAAGCTATAATTCATATCATAGAAGGCTGCGACTAAAAGAGGCCAATTTTCTTAGTTTGACAGCTGCACCAAGACGAAGTGGCAGCGTATTCGAGATTGTTCCACTCGCAAATGTGGCAAAAAGAAACTTCAATGGAGTGTCCCGGTGAGCCGTGAAAGGAGTTCTAGACCAAGAAAAGAAAGGACAACTATCCGCGATGGTGGCCACAGGTCGCCCGATGTCAGCTCGGATTCCAAGGGCTATCGCTGTCATAAAAAAAAAGATTCGGGCGAATCCAGTGCGTTCATTGAGGAAAATGGCGTAATAACACGAGATCAGCGGGATTACGGGACCAGCCTCCAGGAGCTATCAGTCGAGCTATGTGAGAAAATCTTGACCTTACTCAAGCTAAAACATCCGATAATCCTTTTCATTGACGATAGCATGATTTCCAACGGACCCGAATCGAATTCCAGAATCGATCGCTATATTAGTTCTTTCTCGGTAAAAAACGAGGCCAACGAGCATAAAAACGTGTATCTGACCAAGCATCCTGCTAGCATTATGGTATTTGGATTGGTGGCTGCCGATGGCAAAACATTGAATACAGAGTTCATCCAAGAAGGCGACAAAGTAAACCCGAAGGTCTACATCGGAGTTTTAAATATGTTCTTCCATGGATATCAAATGATCTATTTCAACAAGAGCCGAGTCCGAGCCGAGCCACACGTGGAACCGCGCTCAACAGTGGTTGCAGGAACATCTGTTGTTCTGGGCGAAAAATATGTGGCCGCCATTCAGCTCCAATCTTAATTCGCAGGATTTCTCAGTATGAAGTCCAAGGCCTGTTCTAAACACCACTCGGTTACAGCAACCCTCAGACAAACCTTGACACGTATATTAGATGGATTCAGGCTACATTATTAGGACCTTCCATGAGTTCCGGAAGCGTGTGGAGGCCGTGATTGCAGCAAGTAGGAACTCGATTGATGATTAACATGGGGCTACCCCATATGGCATAACGCTGTTTGACCTAAAGGTTGTTTGGCATAATGACCATTTGGCATAAAACAATGAAACAAATAAAAATGTTACGGTCATTTGGCATAAACACCATGCATCAATATCGGAAAATGAAAGCTGCTTAAGGTTCAGTGGGCAGAATTATAATTTGGCATAACTTAGACATTCAAAATTCAATTGGTATAAAGTTCTTTTGGCATTGGCACCGAAAAGTTTGAGAAAAATTATTTTGATTGAAAATCTGTAAATTAATGTTTCAACAGAAACATTTGACATAATGACAGTTTGGTATAAATAAGGGAAAATTAGATCAATTTCTGAGCAATTGATCAATTTCATTCAGAATTATGGTTTGGCACATATGTAAATATAAATTTTAGAGAAAAATAAATTATTTGGTATAATAGTTATATCATAGATTGTAAAATAATTTAAGAAGGTAATTATGCTAAACGGCATTATGCCGAATGACCACTTAGCTCAAGTTATTGTTATGCCAAATGACTTTATGATTAACATCGTTTAAAACTCCCCCTTTTAAATAAATTTAAAAAATCAAACCCGCTTCCTGAATCAACACTGCCTTAGAAGATGTTTTGAAACGTGGGGGCTTTAACTTGCGGGGTACCATTTTCATTAAATCCAGTCAATTCATTTGCTTCGCTGACGACGTGGACTTTATCGGAAATACGTTCCAGGCGGTTTCTGAGTAGTAAACCAGATTGGAACGTTAGGCAAAAAAAAAGGTTATATTAAGGGTGAATTCGTCGAAGACAAGGTATCTGCTGCCAGGGGAAACCGAGCGCAATGTTGTTCGGATCGAAGGAGACGTCGAATAACAACTGCAGCAGAGAAATTCGGAGACGCACAATAGCCGGAAATTGTGCTTAATGTGGGCTCCACAAGACCCTAAGGTCTGGTAAATTTCACACCCGTACTAAGTGCACCAAGTACAAGACGCTGATAAGACCGGTAGTTCTCTAAGGGCACGAGAAGTGGACAGTGCTCGAGAGCATAGGCAGTGTATGTGAAAACGGCGCAACTCTATGGTGAACCCAGTTTCTGGAAGGGCTGAAAGGGTACAATGGGCGGGACTCGTTGTAATGATGCCAGACTACAATCCAGCTAAAAATGTGTTTGCCTCGATTGTGGCCAGTACACGACGCAGTTAAAACATTGTGGTGCATGTGTATTCCTGGCGGGACATTGGACCGTCAAAAGAAGAAGAAGAAAGAAGATCAATGATTCCAGGTAAAACAATTAAATCATTTGCTGATCACACTTATTCAAATCAAATTCCTTACTATATACCGCAATCAACCTCAAACCAACCCTGTTCACCCCTTTCCCTTGAAGAAATTGTTGCTGGAAAATACTGAAAGCATACACACTTAGTTTTGTTTACATAAATCTGTAAAATTTTACCAAATTCTCAACAGCTGAACGTTTGGTAATCCGATTTAAAGGATTTCGCTGCAGCAATATGTAGAAAATTTGCCGTAATTTGTAAAATGTAACTGAAACCCGTTAGGGAAGGTTAATTAATTATGTCAGGGGGAGGGGGTTTAGGAAAACGTGACAATTGAAGGTCCATACAAAAAACGTGACAAGCGGGGGGGGGGGGGTATAAAAAGGCGCTTTTTGCGTGACAGCTGTTGAGAATTCCTTAAAATTTTACAAATGTATGTAAGAAATCCAAGTGGGTAGAAAATTATCATTTTTGTTCTGCGCGTTATGCGAAAAGTTGCGCAAATGTTCTGCGCTAGTTGTGCGAAAGCTATTATAAAAGTTCTGTTGGTTAAATCCTACTGGTTTTTGGCGCAGTATTTCTTTATACTATTCCTTCTATACAAGCATTGTCGTATAACAAGGCATCGGGTCAATGACGTTGATACATGAACGTCATTGTCATTGTCAACAGTTCGTTTAACTGCAAACATTTTTCTTCCATAAAATCACTGCCAGACAGTGGGCGTTGGATCACAAACAGACACACACACACACACACACACACACACACACACACACACACACACACACACACACACACACCCACACACACACACACACACACACACACACATGAGAATACCTGAGAGGTACTATTTTGGTGTTGTCTCACCTCAATTTGGTATTTCCATAACATTATGGGAACAATTTTATGGTATTATCCTCAGGTATTTTACCTCTTACACACACACACACACACACACACACACACACACACACACATGAGAATACCTGAGAGGTACTATTTTGGTGTTGTCTCACCTCAATTTGGTATTTCCATAACATTATGGGAACAATTTTATGGTATTATCCTTAGGTATTTTACCTCTTAATCTGAGCTTCTAAATACCAAAGCCAGTTATCAAGTTATTCGGTCCTGCTCGGGTCTTAATCTGAGCTCCTAAATACCCAGGCCAGTTATCAACTTATTCGCTCTTAAAGGGTGATACGGTCAAAATTTGGTCAAGGGAAAACGCGTGTAAATCGGTGAAATCGTTTATTTAAAAAATCAAATTAAATTTCTTTTTCAAGTTCAATTAGTATAAAATTCAGGAAAAATATTCAGTTAGGCTTCCGCTTTTCCAAATCCGAATTGCCGGGCCTTACGCTTGACCCCTGCCATCAGATTTTGTACAGCCACCTTGTCCACCTTCTTCGCCGCAGAAAGCCAGTTTGCCTTGAACTGCTGCTCGTCCTTAGCAGTTTTTTTGGTCTTCTTTAGGTTCCGCTTGACAATAGCCCAGTATTTCTCAATTGGGCGGAGCTCTGGCGTGTTGGGAGGGTTCTTGTCCTTGGGAACCACCTGCACGTTGTTGGCGGCGTACCACTCCATGGCCTTTTTACCGTAATGGCAAGATGCCAATCCGGCCAAAACAGTACGGAACAACCGTGTTTCTTCAGGAAAGGCAGCAGACGTTTATTCAAACACTCTTTCACGTAAATTTCTTGGTTGACAGTCCCGGAAGCTATGAAAATGCTGCTTTTCAAGCCACAGGTACAGATGGCTTGCCAAACCAGATATTTCTTTGCGAACTTTGACAGTTTCGTGTGCTTGAAAATATCTGCTACCTTTCCCCTTCCTTTTGCCGTATAAAACTCCTGTCCCGGAAGCTGCTTGTAGTCGGCTTTGACGTAGGTTTCGTCGTCCATTACCACGCAGTCAAACTTCGTCAGCATCGTCGTGTACAGCCTCCGGGATCGCGCTTTGGCCGTCGTATTTTGTTTATCATCGCGATTTGGAGTCACTACCTTCTTGTAAGTCGATAGTCCGGATCGTTTTTGGCTCGATGCACGGTTGTAGACGATACACCCAGCTTATTTGCGGCATCTCGGAGAGATAGGTTAGGTTTCGCTTGAAACTACCGGCAACTCTCTTTGTCGTCTCAGCGGCTTCCGGGTTTCGATTTCCCCCCGATCCAGACTTCCTGGCTGTCGACAAACGTTCCCCAAACACTTTAATTACATTTGTAACGGTTGATTTGGCAAGTTTTAGCGATTTTGCCAACTTTGCGTGCGAGTAGCTCGGATTTTCGCGATGCGCGAGCAAAATTTTGATACGCTGCTCTTCTTGCTTGGGCGGCATTTTGACAACTGAAGAGTGAATTCCAAAATCAAAATAGGAGCAACATTCTACACACACACACCTTCAAAATGAGGGGTGTTCAGGATTTTAAATGCAAAATTGAAAGAAATACGTCAAGTTGATATTGACCAAATTTTGACCGTATCGCCCTTTACTCGGGATGGGACGGCGTCGAGCGGGATACCAATACAATCATTAACACTCAAAGCTAAAATAAAAGCGGTGATGACATCTTTGGATAGAAATATGGTACAATGGACACGCGGTAGTTTTCGGAAGCGTCTAACTGCAGTCGACAAAAGGAAAGGTCAAAAGGGACAATTCCCATATTTAAGGAGAGTAAATAAACCACAAAACATTCATTGCAGATATGTAATAAAACATGTAATTTACTTCAAAAATGCTTCACGCATCCTGTAGTGTACTGTATTTTTTAAACGTTTACCGGACTTCAGATTGCTAAATCGCCAAGCCGGGGGTGGCGGGTTAGATTCCCGGTATGGTCGAGGAAATAATTCGGGTTGGCATAGGCATTGAAAGCTCTCAATTAACAACTGTGGAAATGCTTTTAGAATACTAACCTAAGAGTAGGTGAAAGCTCGTTGAAAAGAGCGTCAAAGTCAATTCGAAGAAGAAGGACGCATCAACTATCGACTTCATCAACTTCAAGGCCGCTTGTGCTCCTACCGATCGTGTAGAGCTATGGGCGAGAAGAGTTTTGCCGTCAAACTGACATGACTGATCAAGGTACGATGGAAGTTGTAAAATGCTGTAAAGATATCGGGTACGCCATCGGTCTCATTTCAACTTCACTAAGGCCATTGTCTTTTCTAACTCCTGGTCGCAAAAAATTGCGAGGTACTTTCAATAAATTCAGCCAGTTCATCTATTTCGCTGTAACCGTGGACATTTTTGGAAGAACGTTTAAGACGGCTGAGGTTGCTGATCAGTACACCGATCAGATGAAACGTGAAGCATTTTTAGGTATGACCACTGACCCAATGTGGCCATGATATTAAAATCATTGCTCTTCTTTTCAAGTTTTCAAGTCATTTGTGGTATCGCATTCTGGAGTTGGTACAAGTCCAAAACTGGCCACTTTCCCCTGTATTGGGCAAGCAGATTTAGGTCTTATCAAACAGTCAAAGCTTGATTTTGGTTAAAAAAATACTATACACATTCCAATTTACTAACCCTGTACTTACTGCTGTTTCTCGTATTGATTGTCCCATTTTGGTTCAACCACTTCCCCATATAGTGGTGCGCTTTTCCAAGAATACACTGCTGGACGTCAGGTTCATCCACCAATGGAGGGTTCACTGTGGTACTATCTTCTTTGATAATGATAGGCCCCAAGCCACGCGCTGGCGATGAAAATGGATCTGCTACACGCCGATTATGGCGATTTGACATGATCTCTTCCGATGGGCCTTCACTGATATCGTGCTTGGACTTCGCAGGCGACAGTCCCACGACAGCACCCAATCTCCACCTCGCGTGAACGATATGCTCATAGTCAACGGCATCGTCAACTGTCGCTGAATGATGCTGATCCCGCAAAACTTGTATCTTTTCTCCGTTTGACCTAGGAAAGCCGTGAACTGTATCGTTTTGCTGTATGAGACAGAATACTAAAACTAACACTACAGCTAGCTGTACTGAGCCACGATAGGGCAACGTTATTTTCGTTTTCGGTAGCTGTTCGGCATGACCAGGCATCGCTAATCTTGGTGATAGACTTTTATAACTTTACCGACAGTTCCGGTGCAGATTACGGTTTTTGATCGACAGTATTGTTACGTGCTCACTTGATATTGAACGTATACACCCACCAGTTCTCGCAGGAAGCCATGTGAAGTCTTGTGCATTGCGTTTTATCGCGCAGGTTCTTTGCTATCGTACGCCACGGCTCGGAATAACGGCTGATTTACACTAATCGCATCTCTCCATTGGTTCGAATGGCAAAAACAATGCTCGTGCTCACTCCCTTCTTATCAATTAATCGATATCAATGCAATCACTTATCTTTACACACTCTTCTGACAGACTTCTGTTTTTATAGTGACGTTTGTACGACTGTATTGTAGTCTATTTTATGCATTCGTATTTATTTGCTTATGCAAACACTAATCGTTACGTTTTCACTTATCCACTGCACACGAAAGCTCTTGAAACATTTATTGCCCCTGTTTGACGTACTTCAGACATCTCTTGAACAAAACAATCACACAAACATCTTGTTAAACACCCCAAAACATTTCCAAAGAAAATTCAAATTCGCTTTCTTGTCACACCCATCGGACCAAGATAAAATGCACTCGTCCACATTTTGAACTTCCTCTTTTTCGGGAGCAATTTTAAGCTTCAAGTCCGTTAATCCGTCTTCGAAAAAAAGTATCACGTCCGTTCGGTGGAAAATACTGGCAAACAATGAGCTTGTCACCCGAAATAGGTTTCCTCCCGCGCGGGGCAACGAAGCGCTTATCGTCTATCCGACTGCCTAGACTTACACCGTAGCAATTTCGATCAGGACGTTCGGCTAATCTTTTCTGGCTATTGACTGGCTGGGAGTCGAAAGGTATGCTTGATAGAAAATTACTTGTCGAGTGCCATTGACATCGGATATGGTTCAATTGGCGGTTGCTTCTACATGGAACGCGCATTCCAACGATTCGATGATTCGAACATTACAAGGTACATTCCTAAAGGGTTATAATAATTGATAATTATACCTATCAATCGGAAATATCTAGATTTAATCCGTCATTTCCTTTGGAAACAACGGAAGTCAAGACTTCAAAATAAACAAGTGATTTGAAAACCAATAATTCGGACCGGAGGTAGTAGGCGACGTTCATAAAGAACGATGTCTCGTTTTGTCCAACAAGCCGCAGTTTTGCTAATCACTGTGGGATTCCATCACACTACTTCCGACACTGTGTACAACGTATAGATCTGACCGAGTGTCTGGCAAAAAAGTGGATGGTCGGTCAACTGATTATCCAGTTTTTATCTGTAACGAGAATATCACTTAGAATACTAGAATATTGCGTCACAAGAGCCACCTACGCAGAACTGCTTAAATAACGTATGCGGCGTGTCTATAACAAATCGCCATCATTTTTAAGCAATGTTCCCTTGAGGTATTCGCGCGAAGAACCAACTTCATATCTTTGAACGAACGATGCTGTGTACGATCTATGGTAGAGGACTGATGGAACGCAAAACGTGGAGAAGGCGAAGGAATCATTAAACTTATCAATTGCTGCAAGAATCTTCCATCGTCTAAACCGCAAAAATCGGTTGACTACGGTGAGCTGGGTTGGGCGTAAGAAAGTCGAATAACAGCCCGGTGGTTCTCGAGAACGATGACATAATGCCTGGGACAGACATACAACGTACAACTATTGGTACAACGTTGTACGACCTGTCAAATACTTTAATCCAGTACTAAAAAACACGTACTAGACTAAAGGAGTACAACGATGTACATTGTATGTCTGTCCCAGGTATAAGATGAAAAATCTAATTTCATCCACTTATTGTGCGATCAGAGCTTTCTTACAACCTTCAATTTACGATATTATTCACAGTCACAAGCCATGTATTCACGGACGGTTCCGATAACTTGTCTGTTGTTCTGGGTCTTGGCTTTGACAACCAATGAACTCGTTTTTTGAATACTACCGTGATTGAAGGGTGTCGACCCAAAAAACATTTATTCAAACAAGTTTTTTGAGGACTGTTATGGGCTATTCATGAACCATGTACCATGTTATCAACTTTTCTCGTGAGAAGAAGGGGACAGGTTCTGAGCAAATCTACACTCCATAAATAATATCAAATAAATGTGGAAAATCGTCTTCGAAGGGGGGGGGGGGGGGTATTCTGAGTTTATCATAAATGAGTCTACGTGGTTTATGAACAGGCCCTTAGAACTGCTAGGGTACCGGGAACATGTCCACACGTGTCCAATGTGGTCGTGGGCTTTTGATATAACCATGATATAATTTCTCTTCGGATTGTCAAGTGATTAAAGGCCGGCGCACAATAGATCATTGCACGAAGGCGTCATCAATGCAGTTTTGACAGTTCAGGGAGCTTGTTTATGTGGACTTAGAATATTTTCGGTTAGATCGGTTTGAGATTTTGTGCTCAGAATTTGTTGCGATTGAAGTAAACTTGCCGGAAAACAGACACCAGTGTTTATTTTTACATCATTTCCTGAATCTAATCGTACAGAATCCGGAAAAAGCCAATGACAAATTTCGTTTAAGAGGTTCAAATTTTAACACCTTGTAAACAAGCTCCCTGAACTATCAAAAAAGTGAGGTTAATAGTTTCGGGGCAATGATCTATACCGCGTCCCACGTCGCGTCGCGTTGACGTTTAATTTTGAGATTAGAACTTCCGTTCGCGTCCGTCGCGTCGTTGTACTAAAACGCCAAAAATGTTCTAAAATACCAGCGTTCTCCCGCGTACGGCTTCAGTGACGCTTTGGTTTTGAGAAAATTCAAAATTGACGCGCAGTGCACGGTTCAGGTGCATGTGAATTTTGAATTCAATGCTACTGAAAATGGAATTTGAAAGCACTTAAATTGTGACAATCAAGGAATTGGAGTATCTGTGTTCAAAATCTAACAAAAGGTAAAAAAAATACTATACTTAATTTGCATTCAAATTTGAGAACTATGTTGGTTGTGTTCATAGGGTAGGGAACGACTTAAGCACCCCGGAACCCTATTCCTAGCACGGGGTTAACGTTAACCTATAACGCGCATTTTTTGCAATATGGTGCTCCTTCTAGTGAAGCACCACACTGCAAAAAATGAGCGTTGTAGGTTAACGTTTACCCCGTGCTTGGAATAGGGTCCCGGGGTGCTTAAGCCGTTCCCTACCCTTGTATTCTTTCTCATGATTGCTGAAATAAAAGAATTGAATTGAAAGCTCAGCCCTATAAAAAAAATCTGTAAAGTTTCTGTTAATGTTGCTATTAGCTTTGCTGGATTGTATCTTTTGTATCGGTATAATATAACATATGTTGACATTTGAGTGAGTGAGAGTGCGTGATATAGGTGAATAAGTGCGCCATCGTCTTCTGCTGATTATACATGTAATGTAAAAATTTTTTTCAAACATATTCTATTAGAAATTTCAGTTATTAGTTTCATTACAATTATAATGAATGACATAGAAATATAATCTGAAAGTGGATCGATAAATATAGAAATAACTCTTTCTTCGCACTTATAAATGTAACTCTTGGGTTGAGTTTCCTTGTTAAATCTTTGTCCTCAGGTTGCTTAAGAAATGTAAATTAAAGTATTCAAAGGCGTCTTTGTCAGTCTTAACAAATTAATTTTGAAAAAAGCAAGCAATTATTTGACGATGCTTCGGAATCCTAACACCCCGCTCACACTACAACTTATATTACATGATATAGACTATCTTGATATCAGCATCTATACATTTAGTTTTCGTTGGAAATAATGATCATGGCATTTGATATCAAGATAATCTAAATCACGTAATGTAGGTTGTAGTGTGAACGGGGTATAATCTTAACTATTTCAAACTATAGAACATACTTTCTTTGTTTTAAGCGCATTCTTGGAAAAACAATTCGAGGCATTTCACATTAAACAAGACGTAAAAGGTAAAAGGGTCTAACATGCCTAACAAAAAATATGTTTTGTTGTTGCTAGTTTGAAGTAATTTGGACTATAGTTTGGTGGTAGATCTCAAACCCCGCAATTCCACATTTGCGTCAGCTACTCATCTACTTAAAATAAAAATGTTCCGTTAAGTCATGTCCTCAAGTAATCTGCGTAAGTCACTCATTTTGTTCAGTTTACTTTGAACTAGATGAAATGAAATAAGGAACTCAGCTTTTTCGGATTGAAATGCAACTAAAAATCATATGACGAATGCCATCACTTACTCCCCCTTGATCTCCGCTTCGACTAACCCAGCTGATCGTTGTCACTGAACCTAAGGATCTGCTAATTTTACGTGATGACCGCAAATAACAACCATCACAACCATTCACAATTTGCCAGGGCTTAGGACCTGTAGCTAATGTTCCTAATAGTTTTACATTTTTTTGGACATGCTACTATGGAGACCCATCATTAATTGCGGTGTTAGCTATTTATAATATAGGCATAAACCCTTCTTGTAGGAAGGGTAAAAACATTTAAGTTAAATATCTGCTAGTTTGCGAACGTCTGTACTTATTGAAGCGATTTTATTCGTTTGATGGGTAGTTTATATTTAAATGCTTGCACGATTGAGGAGGAATAGTTTCGATTTGTGTATCAAAAACCCGTGCTAAAAAACAGACATTATTTACATAATTGAAAAAAAATTATCAGTTAATATTCAAAACAAAACAAATGATTCAAGCGGACGCTTGGTTTACGCTGTATTGTGTGGTCTATAGCGTCATGCGCGTCATGTGCGCGTTTTAGTACCAAACGGTGGCGTTGACAGCTGACGCGACGCGACGCGGGACGCGCTATTGTGCGCTGGCCTTTAAAGTGTTGCATGCTGGGTTTTTGTGCAAGTCCGAAACTGACCACTTATGGCTGGCCCACAATTGATACGTTGCGGATGCGTTTGCGTGAATTTGACAGTTTTCCCATAGCTTTTCTGTCAAATCTACGTCAACGCATCCGCAACGTATCAATTGTGGGTGGCCCTTTAAGAGTCACCCACAATTGATATGTTGCGGTTGCGTTGACGTAAATTTGACAGAAAACTCATGGAAAAAACTGTCAAATTCACGCAAACGCATCCGCAACGTATCAATTGTGGGTGACTCTTTACTCTGAGGCACGCAAAAAATGTCTGGATGTGTCCAATGTGGTCATCGGTACATGATAGATCAACCATCATTATCCTTTTTTAAGAAAGATTTGTCATGTGATTAAAGTTGTCGGATGATGTGTTTCAGTCCAAGTCAGAAACTAGTCACTTTCCGTGGGCTAACCGGAACACGCCTGGCTGTTGCCAATTTGGAGCCAATATGTCTACATTCTCCCCTAATTTGAGGTGCCTTATGAAGAGTTCACCGTGATAAAGACAAATGACACACTAATGGCTGGACGTGAAATCTTTCTGGGACCGTAAGGGCCAATTCCAAAAGCATTCAACAGTGGTCTGTGGGAGAAGTATATTGGCTGCAGAGCCATGTGCAGAAAAACTGATGGCTATAGTAGAAGGACTTTTACCGACGCACGATCCAACGACATGGCCACGTACACCGTACGGCGAGGAAGAAAGAAGTAACACTAAGGGCATGCAAGTCCCGAACGAGGACCTTGTGGCAGTAACAAAAGGGCTTAAGGCGAAGAAGGCACCCGGACCGGATGGAATTCCCAACGTGGCTCTGAAAGTAGCAATTCAGGTATTTCCGGTCAAGATCTGGGATTGTCTAGGGAAGGCCGTTTCTCGGACAGGTGGAAAATACAGAAATTAGTGTTGCTGGGACGAAGCCAGGAAAGCCTCCAAGGGATCCAGCATCGTATAGGTCAATATGCCTGTTGGATACGCTTGGGAAACTCCTGGAGAGGATCATTCTCAACAGGCAGACGAAATTTACCGCGAGCGAGCACGGGCTATTGAGGATGCAATTCGGTTTCCGGAAAGCAAAGTCTACGGTGGATGCCGTTCAGACAGTGGTCGAGACGAATTAAAATTTTAGATTGATTCAACCAAAGCGGCGGTTAAATCAAACTGAAATATTATTTGGAGAAAAAATAACTAAAAGTTTAGTTTGAAACAAACTATTTTATTTTGGATTACTTCTTTTTGCATCCGGTCCCGCTACATGCTATATTCGCGTACGTTTTCATCGTAGTTGAAAATTTAATATTTTACTTAAAATAACATGGAAATGGTAGAAAGACTCGCATTAACATATGAAGATTTATTTTAGACTGAGTGGTTTGTATATGTAAATGTGCGCTTTTCTAATGTTTGTTAGTATTTCATTCAAATAAATATTATTGCAATTATCAGAAAAGAAATGTAGGTGATTGTAAATGGAAATGTTTGTCGTTTCAACCGATTTCGTTCGTTTGTTTCAAACAGCAATTCAGTTCAAATGATACTCAAATTTGTTTGAAACAAACCATAGTTGGTAGAACCAACTAACAAATCTGTTTGTTTTCGTAGCTGTCATAATGAAACAACCAACATAATAGTAAATTCAAACGGATGTCAGTTGAACTTAACTGCTTTATTCCAGAAACAATAAATCAAAATTTTAGTTTGTTCTAACCACCGTAGGAAGTCATATCAAACTAAAATGATGTTTGTGCCCAATTCAACGTAAAACTCCGGTTGAATGAAACTAGAATATGTTTGTCTTTACCAATCTTTTTTCTCAATGTGGGTGTGATGTTAGATGACCGGTTAAATTTCAACAGCTACGTAGATTATGCCTGTGGGAAGGTGGCGACGGCCATCAATGCGGTAGCCAGGACCTAGCAGTAGCAAACGGCGTCTACTGGCTAGTGTATCATCGTCGATTCTGAGATACGGATGTCTAGCCTGGGTCGCAGCGCTGGAAACCAAGCGAAACCGAGTGAAGGTGAGCAGTACGTTCAGGCTCATGGCCATGCGAGTCTAACTATTTCATCGGAGGCAGTATGCGTCATTGCCGGAATGATTTCGATTGGCATCACTCTCGCGGAGGACAATAAATGTTCTCAGCGAAGAAATATCAGAGGAGTTCGAAAGCTGGTGAGAGTGGAGTCGATGGCCAAATGGCAACGAGATTGTGACACGGGGAGATTGGTCGATGGACGCACCTGCTCATAACGGATCTGTCGATCTGGATAAAGAGGAAGCACGGGGAGGTAAACTTCTACCTTACGCAGTTTCAGTCTGGCCATAGTTGCTTCAAGCAATACGTGCATCGATTCGGATACGCAGCGTCACCTTTTTGTCCGGACGTTCAAGAGACACCGGAGCACGTGGTCTTTGACTGCCCACGATGTGGACCATTGCGAAGTTAGATGCTTACCATCAGCCAGTTAACGTCGTCTATAGAATGTGTAGTGACGAAAGTGCTTGGCATGCGATCAACGGAGCCATTACGTAAATCATGTCGGCTCTACAGCGAAAATGACGAGAGAATCAAGAAGCGAGTGGTTGAGTGGAGTAGCGGATTGTCGTTCTCTGGTGATGTTGCAACGTCGGGAATCTCTCCGCCATTGTATGGTAGATCCGCAGTCAGGGAGAACTCGAGTCGATTGAGTCAGTATGTGGGAGCTAAATGGCTTACCTTGGTTCGGTTTCGGGAGAACTTCCACTGCCGGGGAATTCTCCGTCGAAGTAGTGTAGATTCAACGCCGGAGAATACTCGAGCCGAATGGCCGATTGATAGTCAGGCTATTCCTCTTCCACAATGTGGAAAGGTGACACCTTCCAGAAACGATAAGCGGGTTAATAGCGTGGCTCCGCCCGTCCCGATAAAACCTTATCAGGCCTCCGGGTACTTTCTAAATCCGCCTCCAAATTTGTAGGGTATCAGGCTCAGATGTAACATTGCTGACTTACGTCGACCCGGCTCTGAACACAGTCCTCAAGAAGGATCGTGTCAATCCTAGCATGGCCTTCAAAGATAACCATGGGATCACAATAGTGAACTATCTACTACAGTGGAAAGGACCCAATACAATGGAAAACAAAGCAGATGTTATTGGACCTCTGTACACATGCCCTTTTCGCTCAATTTTCCTTAAAACATCTGTCATATTTCCGAGCCTGCCGCACACTAGCGGAACTATCAAAACTTTCTCTTCATATCTTTCATTCTAGCCAAAAACATTGTTGTTCACTCTTGGTGCCTCATGGTGATGAGCGAACATCTCCTTCTACATCATAACCGTTACTCCTCGCACGGAGAATATATAACGTAACAATTAATGTATGTAAACCAAAAATGGTGGTGACCATTAATTATACTGGTGGGGACCAGTATCGCATCGCTTCACGGTGTTTCTCTCCGAGGTCTCTACGTTGGAGACGACGAGAAAAAAAACTTTAGTGATCGTCAGTCGGTGCGAATCAAAACAAACCCAAAAAAGGAGAGAGTTCCTCTCCCATGTGCGCATCGGTAAACAGAGTGCACACAATAGATCGCTAGAATAACTATACAAGCCACAGTGGTACATGAGCGTCTTCCAACCGGACATTTTTGCCTGTTGAAGTGGCGGCCTTAGTCCGTGCTTCGACCTACCCCGCAGTGGGATGTTAGGCAAAAATGTCGTTGGTTCGAGTACCACTGTACACATGCCCTTTTCGCTCAATTTTCCTTAAAACATCTGTCATATTTCCGAGACTGCCGCACACTAGCGGAACTATCAAAACTTTCTCTTCATATCTTTCATTCTAGCCAAAAACATTGTTGTTCACTCTTGGTGCCTCATGGTGATGAGCGAACATCTCCTTCTACAGCAGTAGTAAGTTCCGAGGAGAGCAGCAAAAACTCCGGGAGTTTGAGGAAAGGTTCCTGACTCAGATGTTCTCAGCGAAATCCAGTAGCAACAAGATGTTACATGGAAGGTGTAACATAGTGGAGGCCATAAGGAGGATAGCAATAACGTTTACATTGGGATTAAGGACTAAGTGACGGGAATCAAGTCCGTTCTGCCTGTTTGAAATTCACAAGAAAAAAAAATTTCAAAGTTTTAGATTTTTTTTCTTTTATTACAGAGACTTTCAGTCGTTGATTCGTCTCTTATTAGATAACTAGACGCCGCAAAGCCAACATCTATTTAACACAAACAATACATTCAAGCTGGTGAAAAAGGCAGATTAGTATTGTTTGGCGGGACTGTCGTTCCAGCTTTGATCGAGATATCCGACGGGGGTGATGAGACATCCATTCTCAAGGCCAATAATCTCTTTTCGATTTCCTTATCGAACTCGTTCAACTGTGCAAGAGTAGGTTGTCCGGGTCCTCCTGAACCAGGGAGGGTAGGAGGTACAACTGGACCGGGTATTACCGATGGGGTAACGATGTTATTTGCAGCCAAATTCATATCGATCAAATCGGAGAGTTCTTTTTCCAGCTCCAAATCGTCGACGTCCGTGTTTTGTGGCGTACTAATCATGGTTTGCATTTCATCTTGTTGGTCCATAATCTGTAAAAAGTAACAAGCAATGCAGATGATACGAAGCCGATTTGCACAATAACAGCCATCCGCCTTACCTCCTTCATCTCCGCCAGGGTGTCATCTACATTGTCCAAGGTAATGCCGGAATCGGCAAAGGCAGTCTTCAGAGCGTTAGATCCAATCTTGTATGCATCGATAACGTGTCTATCGCTCTGTGATTCATGAATACGAGACACCATGTTTTGAACGTTGTCCAATACGTTCATCTTCTTGTCCAGGTTCTTTTCAAGAAGGTGCATCTTTTTTAAATTCGATTTGGCCAACTGCTTTTTTCCATCCCGTAGATTTTGTTTCACCAACGCCATCGTATCGGAGATGTTCTGCTCTAATTTTTCGATGACCTTCATAAGATCATGCTCGGTTTGCTCCAGATTGTAGATAGATCGTTCGATGTCCGTTATAGGTTGGGCTTGTGCTCCAGGTGCCGCGAATTTAAGCAGGAGATTTTTTTCATGATCCCCTTCGGATGGCAATTTTTCCATAAATACTCGCTGTCGACATAGCAAATGGTGCAGCACAAGATTGACGCCTTCAACAGAAAGGTTCAATTCTTTCACTAGTTCCGTAAGACTGCCTCTTGACATAAGCACGTTGTATTTGTTTTCTTTTTGTATCAGCTTTTCCAACATATCAGATTGACTCTGAAATCGATGTTTGAATGATTAAATATGTTCAAAGCAGAAAGAAAATCGCTCCATACCTTTACAACATCCAAGCAAACGAATTCTGCAGTTTCATCCTGCACATTACCAATCAACTTTTCCTTCACCTTACCGAATCCCCAACCAAGGGGCTTTTTCACCAGTACATCTACTGCCCAACCACTCCAGGTGTCTTGCGGCATCTTCAAGAACTCCTCTTTCGAAACAAGCTGCCTTTCCTTCATCATATCTTCGAACACCGTCTGTAGGCAGTAAGGGCTTGTACCCTTCCGTTTGAACACTCGCTTAAGCGTTGTAATAGACACCGATCCAGATCCTTCGTGCTCGCAATACTTCACAATTAGCTCCTTCCAAAATCTCATCTTTGAGTCATAGTTTTCCGGATTGACCGTTCGTGTTCGGAACTCGGTCAGCAGAACCCCCATTCGCGAATCTTCTCGCCATGCATCGGGGTAGAACGATTCCTCCAGAACGTACATGGGCTGCGTATTGGTAACGATCGATTTTCGGGACATTTTTACTACTGTTTGCTACTTATAACGAAAAATTTACTGGATACGAAATTCCTTGCATATTGCGATGAGAAAAACTGTTACTGCTATGAAAAACAAAATAAACCGTCAGATTGTTTTGTTTACTTCTGCTGCGTAAATATTCAGGGCTGAACGTTAGTCGACATAAATGATATACACGGTAAGCTTCCTTTACCCATTAATGGGTACGATTTATTATTATTGTTATTCCGCCTGTGGCTTTTTTACGCATTTTACTGAAAAACTGCGCCTACCCATTTAAATGGGTAGACGCCGTTTTACGGTAAAATGCGTAAAAATTTCCACAGGAGGAATAACAATAATAATAAATCGTACCCACTAATGGGTAAAGGAAGCTTACCGTGTAGGGTATGTGACCTATTATGCAATGATCGATTACATTTTCCATTATAACTCATAAAGTTTTTAAGTTGTAGGCGATATTCAACTAGTTATACACTTGCTAAGATAAGTTTGGTAAAGTTTTTGGTAGTATGTATCACGAAAAGTTACATAACTCTTTTTATGAAGTCAGAAACATTCGAGGGATATGGATTTAATGTCGGTCTCTAAGCACCAAATTGGGTCTATTTATGGATGCAACTTCATCCCACTCGATGGATTTATTACTAAATGCAGTTTTTGTACGGCTTTTTTTCTAATTTTATAAATTAAGACATTGCTAGCTGTATTCGATTTACTCAATATTACATTTCACAAAACAAACTAAAGTAAAACTGCCTCGAAACACTTAAGTAATGTTCATATATGATTTATCAACCATTTAATAACGAAATCATTATAATTATTCAGTTTGCAATGATTTTGTTCCTTCGATTTGTGTTAGATGAGCCACTTGAATATAAACAACCGCAAATGCATGCATTTTCACTTGAATTTTTACCAATATCAACCTTTTTACTGCGTTATTGATACAATAGGCCATAGTTGGGAACATACAAAAAATATGTCCCCAACATTGGGCCTAATGGAGGCGACGGTAGTGCAGTGGTAAGCGTGACTGCTACTTGGCACCCCAGTGGGTCTGGGTTCAACCCCAGTCGACGTCGGTGGTTTTTCTGAGGCGAAAAAATCTTGGTCATGTTTTCCTTCGGAAGGGAAGTCAAGCCGTTCGTCCCGGTTCATAGTCATGAGTCGTTAGGTAGGGTCCAGGTGGTGGAGTCGTCTCCCTGGCGCCGGTGATTGTCACCATGTGAGAAAATAGGCCGACGAAAAAAAAAACATTGGGTCTACGATTTTCTTGTAAAATCATCGTTATTTTAGCTATGTGAACAGTTAGTTTGTACGTGTAGTTATATTCTGCACATCCAGACTGCATTTCTCGCTGGCAACGTCCATTAATTACGTCACGCAAAAAATGACATTTTATAACCCTTCCCCCCTTGTCACGTTTTTTGTATGAACCTTCAAATTTTTTTGTATGGCTCGTCACGTTTTCTAAAACCCCCCCCCCTCCCCCCTTACTGCATGACGTAATTAATGGACCTTCCCCTATATCGATTAAATTAAGCCAAATTTAGATCACTTGAAGATCGTGTAGATCATCTGTTCAGGTTAACCAGTGAAATCATAATGCCCCAAAAGTTTAAGAAATCGAAAATAACGCGGAAGTGAACAACAATAAGTTAACTAGATATTAGAAGAAAAATTAGTATTTTCCATTTAATCGCGGAAAAAAAAGTATGATTCAATCAATAATATTTCATCTAAAATCAACTATATTTATGCATTGATTTTTCGATAACCCATGTGCATGATTGTAACAATCATATTGTGGGGTTAGGTTACACCAAGTCTGAATAGCAAACACGATCTTTAGTCTGTGTGCTTTGAGCTACAAATATATTTTATTTCAATGGCATTAGTTTAATAACATAATATAATATAGGATGCTTACATATTTGGTGTACTCTGCAAAATTTAGGAGGATCGTATCTATTACGCACTGACTTATCCAATCTGTGTTCTGTCTGGAAGTGCAAGTTTAGTTTAAGAGATTTACAGCTCAATATCCGTACTCACTAAGACGTATTTTAGGTAGATAATTAAATAATAATTGCACGGTAGTTTTAAGTTTTAACACCATATAAGTAGGCACTGTAAATTAAGTAGGTTATTAATTATATTTGACGCAGGTTATCAAATTCATACGCTAAAGAATACTATTTTCTCACATCAACTCTGCACTTCTATTGTTCGACACAACTTTTGTTAAGGTCACACCGATTGTGTTGATCGTCTACGTCTACCGATGGTGTTGATCGCTAAATAGTGAAAGTGGAATCATTGATTTCTGGCAGTGCCGCCAGAACGACGGGTCTCGTCGTAACATACCCCCTCCCGTAAGGCAGGATGAGGGTCCGAAGTCTCCGGAGGTTCATCATCTGGTTTACCCTTCTCTACAACGTCGAGAACCGCCAATTTTACTGCTGCTCTTTTGAAGACTCCAGTCGCTGTTTTCACCAGGGCCTGTCGAATTCTGCAGGTGTACCTCGTCGGGAAACAAATCTACGAATAGCCATGATACACGACTCTGCAGTGAGGCTATGGACTACCTCGAGATGAACCGCCCTAACAGTAAGGCACGTGAATAACGCCACCCACCTTTTAGCTTGGCTCCTGCCTACCTTCACGTACACTGGGCCGAAGTAGTCCAATCCCACATGCGTAAATGGTCGCACGAATGATTTCAGGCGAGCTTCTGGCAGATTGCCCATAACAGGCGGTTTAGGCGAAGCATTCGCTACTTTGAACCAGGCACAACTTCGCATGACTCTATTTATCACCGTTCGTAGTTTTGGTATGTCAAAACGTTGCCTTAGTTCGTTGGTGATGGTTTCTCTATTCGCATGGCGGAATCGGTAATGGAACGATTCTACGAGCAGAGTTGTTATGCGATGTTTTTCGGGCAGGATAGCGGGATATTTTGCCTCGTACTGCACGAAAGGAGCGGCTCCAATCCTTCCCCGCATACGAAGGATCCCGTCTTCGTCGAGGAACGGCCAGCGGTTGTAGATACTGCTTGATTTTGGAACTGCGCAATGTCGATTATCAGGAGCACCCTGCGTCGCCTTCAGTACTCTGATTTCCTCTGGAAAGGCATCCACTTGCGCGGTTTTCCAGATGAATCGCTCTGCTTTCGCCAATTCTTCCTGTTTAAGCAGTCCGCTATTTAGCGGGCGTCGTTCTGCCTTCCGTCTTAAGTTATCTACATACCGAAACATGTACGCGACCATTCGCTGCATTGTGGTAAATTTACTGAACCGTGCTGCGTCCACGATGGGGCTTTGAACACGATGTACATGCACTGGGCGTAATTCTTCCAGTGTGGTGAACGCTTGCTGTTGCGCTGGCCAAGATTCTTCGTCCTGTTGCAGAAACCTAGGCCCACGAAACCATGGACCATCCGTGTGGAGATTAGGCCCATTCTTCCATTTTGTGGCCTCGTCAGCTGGATTTAATTTCGACGGTATCCATCGCCAGTGATTCACATCAGTAGAAAGCAGTATTTCTCCGACGCGAACGGCAATAAATTTGTGATATCGACGATGTTCAGATTGTATCCATGCCAGTACCGTCTTGGAATCGCTCCATAGGAAGGATTGCGCAATAGGAATAGTGTGGTACTGTTTCAACGATTCTTGGAGGCGAGTCCCAAGAACGGCAGCTTTCAGTTCCAATCGTGGGATGGAGAGGGTGTTGATCGGGGCTACTTTGGTCTTAGCTGCTACCAACGCTACCTGTATTTGACCTTCCACAGGCAGCCGGAAGTATGCCACGCACGAATAGGCAGACTCGCTAGCGTCTACAAACACATGCAACTGTAGACAGTCAAACTTTTTCGGGAAAGGTGCACGGAAATAGCACCGAGGGATTCTTAATAACGGTAGTTGATCGAACAGTTTTGTCCACTGCTTCCACCGCTCCAAGCATTTTTCCCCAATAGTATCATCCCAGCCGATTTTGGACGTCCATGTATCTTGGATGAGGATCTTTCCGTGCACCAAGAAAAACGAGATACAGCCTAGCGGGTCGAACACGCTCATCACCACTTTCAAAACCTCCCGCTTCGTCGGTACATGATCCTCGTCCAATACAGATTGCAGGTCAACACGTGGAATGAACGTGTATGTAAATACATCATCCGTCGGTATCCATCGCATTCCCAGAACGGATTCAGTGCACGCACCGCGCGTCAGTGATAAGTTCTTCGAATTTGCGTCCTGCTGCTCACCGACCTCTCGCAGTACTTCAGTAGAACTCGAAAGGATATCGTGAATGTCAAATCCGCCCATCGAATGGACCAACTTTACGTCCTTGACTACTTGGATCGCCTCTTCAATGGTTTGAAAGCTGTCCAAATAATCGTCCACATAGTGGTTTTCTTGGATGGCCACCGCTGCTCTAGGGTACAGATGTGCATGTTCCCTAGCGTTGAGGTTCTTCACATGTTGTGCTGAGGCTGGCGAACACGTAGATCCGAAAGTAGCCACCTCCATCACAAAGACTTGTGGCTTTTCAGATGGATGTTCCCGCCAAAGAAAGCGCTGAGAATGTTGATCTTGCTTTCGTATTTTGATTTGGTGGAACATCTCTTTTATGTCTCCCGTGACCGCCACTTGATGTTGCCGAAATCGAGAGAGTACAGCCGGCAGCGGTGTCAAAAGGTCTGGTCCTTTGAGCAGCCTTGAATTGAAGGACACGTCACCCACCTTCGCCGCTGCGTCCCAAATTAGCCGGAGCTTGGAAGGCTTCTTGGGATTTATTACAATACCTAGTGGTAAATACCACGTTCGTTTGGCATCGCAGGACAACTCTTCGTCTTTTACTCGACTGGCGTAGCCTTTTTGTTCATACTCGCGTATCTGTTGTGTTACCCTCGTTCCGAGCGCCGGATCCTTACTGAATTTGCGTTCCAGTGATTGCAGTCGACGGAGTGCCATGCTATAGCTATCGGGAAACTCCACATTGTCGGACCTCCAGAGAAGGCCTGTTTCAAAACGTCTACCAATACGGCGGGTAGTGCTCTTCAGTAGAGCTTTAGCACGTTTGTCGTCTTCAGAATCCGTTTGGATCCCAGCTGACACCATGCTACTTTCGATGGCGAAATAATCACGTAACTGCTCATTTAACAGATTATCGGACGCCGAAGGGACAGAAGCATGAAAATTGATGGCTATGCTTCGGATCGGACTAGCAGAGATTCCCCGTAAATACTCCAACCAAGATGGCATTTAACAGCGACGGGATCGAACGGTCCTCCTTCTCTCAATTTCCTCGGCACACATAAACCGAGATTGTTGAGCCCTATTAGCAACTTCGGTTGAACGTTAGTGTAGTCCTTGATTGGAAGGCCTCGTAGGTGTTGGTATCGCCGAACCATTTCTCCGTAACGTAGCGATTGTGACGGAAGCAGCAGACAACTTACAGTGCGAACTTGATGTAGGTTGTGACGATGCGCGCTGTCCTTTGCGGCGATCTGTAGCTGAATCCGCTTCGAATTGGCCTCCTCCCGAGAAACGCTGCCAGTCCAGTGCAACGTCAGCGGTTCTGTCGGTCCGGTTGCTCCCAATTGCTTAGCTACCGCTTCTTCTATGAGGGTTTCCGAGGATCCTTCATCGATGAAGGCGAAAATCAGTAGATTCTGTCCCTTTCCATGTAGCACAACTGGAACGATTCGGAACATACATGAAAGGTTAGCCGAGTGGTTGGCCGTTATTCCAGATTGTGGTGTTGGTGGTGCACCGTGGAGAAGTGTATGATGTTTATGGCGGCAACCTTCCTTTTCGCAGCCCTTCCATGACCGGCAAGGCCACTTTCCGTGGTTATTCAAGCACGTACGACAGAGGCTTTTCTGCTCCACAAGCTTCCACCGATCTTCCGTGCTCAGGGACTTGAAGCGATTACATTCCATCAATCTATGGCCTTCGCGACTGCAGCACGCACACGGTTTACCTGTTTTTGCGGAAGTAGATGGCGACGAAGCAATAGAGTGAGTTTGGATGATACCTTTATTTTTGTATTTAATCTTCTCGTTTTTTCCAGACCGATCAAGAGTAGGAAGCTCGTATGACACCTGACTCGCTGCAGCGACTTGTCCAGACATGAAGTCACCGAAAGACTGCAAAGTTGCTACTGGAAGGCGTGACTTATAGATCGCCCACTCCATTTTCATTGTCCCCGGCAGCTTCTCCACTAGTTCCTGCATAAGGGCTGGATTCGCGAGATGCACATTTTGTCCCGCTGCGACGAGATGGTCCACCAGAGTCTGAACAGCTATCCCGAACTCTATAACAGTCTCCAGTCGGTCGTATTTAGGGGTCGGCACACGGTGGATTTTATCCAGCAGCGACCGTATCAACAATTCGGGTCTTCCATATAGTGTGCGTAGGGTTTGTATAACGTGCGGAACGCTAGAGGGGAGCAGTAGTTTGCTACGTACGGATTCCAGCGCATTTCCCTCAAGACATTTTTTGAGACGAATCAAATTTTCAACATCGGTATATCCACACGCTGTCGTTGACTGCTCGAAGCTCGTGATGAAAAGTGGCCAGTCCTCCGGACGGCCGCTGAATTTTGGTAGATCTTTTCCCAAGACTTGTCTCGCCGCCAACTGATTGGTACCCAATACTGCTGGAACGACGGATGGCCCGGGAGGATTACCGTGTGAGGGAAAATGTGATTGTCCAATGATATTTCCCGTTGTGCTGTTGAACGTTGGATAAGGTTGATGCATTTGTACCGGCGCAGAAGTTTGAACCGGGTACGAGAAATCAGGTAGTATTGGTGCCTGCATGGTAGCTGCTGAAGCGGGTATCTGCATGGTTATCGACCTACTGACCGGGGCAGTCATAGGCACCGTGGTTTGAACTGGTGGTGGGAGTGTGGCAAACATCAGCGACGAAGCAGTGCAGTTTGGTACTGCTGTTGAGACTACTGTATGAATGGGTACCGACGAACTAGCTGGAATGGGCGGTGGAATAAGCATCGACGCGATAACTGGCTCTGTCATTACGGGCGCTGGTAATCGTAGTGTGTTACGGTTGAGTGGATCCGTAGATGATGGTACTAGATCCTCTTGTCCCGCTAGCCACGAAGACACCTTTTCGTGCGAATCTACATTTGAACCGCTTCTGCTACCACATTCAGACATTTGCTTTAGAAGCTCATTTTTCTTTTCTAAAGACTGCTCCCGCATTAGCTTCCGCTTCTCCAAAATCTTCATTTCGTCCTGAAGCTTTAGTTCCCTCAGGCGGTTTTCCTCCTCCAGTAGCTTCCTTTTCTCTTCCAATTGTCGCTGTGCTTCCTCCATTTCCCGCTTCTTCAGTGCTTCTTCCGCCTGTAGATCCTGAGCTTGTTGCTGCTCCTGCTCCTCAAGAAGTTTCATCTTCGCCTGCAGCAGGGCCAGTCGGGTAGCAGAACTCACAGATGAAGGGGGTGGGTTAACTTTCGTAGCTTTAGATTTAGAAGCTTTAGATTTTTTATCACCCTTCTCCGTGGGTTTCAACGATTCCTTCGACTTAGCCCCAGTCCTTTTCGGCTTGCATACACTGCACACGTACGGCTGCATCTTCACGCTTTCATCAACACCGGCGCAAGAAAAGTGCTCCCACTGTTGGCATGCGTCACAAGCAACCATTTGTGTGTCTGCCGAATCGGGCTGTAAGCACATTTGGCAATTAAATCCAGTGGCATCGTGATGTCCATCCGTCATTCTTCCCTCGTACAAATATCTCAAAGTTTGTGGGGTTAGGTTACACCAAGTCTGAATAGCAAACACGATCTTTAGTCTGTGTGCTTTGAGCTACAAATATATTTTATTTCAATGGCATTAGTTTAATAACATAATATAATATAGGATGCTTACATATTTGGTGTACTCTGCAAAATTTAGGAGGATCGTATCTATTACGCACTGACTTATCCAATCTGTGTTCTGTCTGGAAGTGCAAGTTTAGTTTAAGAGATTTACAGCTCAATATCCGTACTCACTAAGACATATTTTAGGTAGATAATTAAATAATAATTGCACGGTAGTTTTAAGTTTTAACACCATATAAGTAGGCACTGTAAATTAAGTAGGTTATTAATTATATTTAACGTAGGTTATCAAATTCATACGCTAAAGAATACTATTTTCTCACATCAACTCTGCACTTCTATTGTTCGACACAACTTTTGTTAAGGTCACACCGATTGTGTTGATCGTCTACGTCTACCGATGGTGTTGATCGCTAAATAGTGAAAGTGGAATTATTGATTTCTGGCAGTGCCGCCAGAACGACGGGTCTCGTCGTAACACATATATTTCAAGTTGATTTAACTATTGTATACTTGAATCAACTTCAGTAAAATGTAGTTGATTCAACTATACAATGGTTGTGTCGAAAAAAATATTGATGATATTTTGACAGTTGGCTTACAGTGCCAGTAAATTCAACCGATTATACTTGACCCAACTGAATAACAATAGTTGGTTTGAATATGCTTGGGGTCAGTTCAATTTTTTCTCTGAATGAGATTTTTAGTTCCAGAATCGTTTTAATGAGATTGCAATCAAATTTATTACATAATTTGGGATTGATTTATGATTGATTAAATCTTATTAAAAGCGGCAATGCACCTCTTTCTGTTAGCTTATAGTGGTGGGGCAGGATAGCCTTTACTTCTTCACGCTCTTTGATCCTAAGAGCTGAAACATCGTAGCCATTTGCTGAAAAAAATCACAACTTCTTTGTATAGTTGTTGGTACAATGACCGAATTATAAAAAAATACCCACAATTGAAAACCTCCATTGCTGTTGACTGGTGAATGATTAATTCAATTGTTTTTCAGGTTGTTGTTATTACTTTTTGTATAGTTGCTGCAAGCAAACACATGGTTTGGAATTATAACATTTTTTGTTTTGATTCAGTCCTATGACAGATGTGTAGAAATGATGGCTCTTTTAACTATGAAGTATGGTTGATTCAATTAAAAAACTGCTTTAATCTGAACATATTTTGTGGTTGAAACAAAATTGTGTTTATTAAAGGTGCCAACTATCGATATTGTTATTTCAATCCCTAGTCATTTCTTTCCGTGATTCCAACTACCTTTGCTTATCTTGACAGATACGCATATTTCGTCTTTAATGTGCAGACTTCTTCAGTGTCTCGTACTAATAACTCGACTCACTACGAGGCACTGGAGAAGTCTGCGAATTGTAGACGAAATACGCGTATCTGTCAAGGTAAGGTAGTTGGAATTAAATGGAGAATACTAATTTTTCTTCTAATTTCTAGTTACAGGTATTCCACAAAACAGCTCAAAACCTCTAGGATTCAACTATAAGTTGATTAATATTGTCTCAATTGCTTTGGATTACATCGGCCATTCCAATAGCAACATGATTTTGTTGATTATCGTTAAATTAATGACACATTTGGTACATAGGTCGAATGATGGAGCTAGGCTAACATTACATCCCCTTACCCTACATGGAGATATGAGATTCCACATTTCCACAAAAATCACTCACCTTCGGCAGCTATATGGAGCTGTCAAAAAGATGGGTGATTTCTAAACATACAATGTGACTTCAAAGTACCGCTTCATATAGTTCCAGAGATGGGGTTTTTTATTTCTTTTATGGGTAAAAATTAACTTCGTCAGAATTTGAAAACGTTCAAAAGCACTAGTACAAATCCTATACCACTCCGCTCTGCTCTGGTGTTAAATATTATTTCCACCTCTTAATTTTGGGATCCAAAAATGCAAGCTCAGGGAATAACTAGACCCAGAAAGTTTAGACTTTCAAGTATTTTCAGCAACATGCAATTGCAAATCAGCCCCAACTCGCTGACTATTCCATTGACGATGCAATGCAACAAATGAGTGAAATTTACCAATTATTATGCATATTTTTGCCTGAACGTGAAGAGCTGAAGATGTTTAATTTTGAATCGATGGAATATTACTTAAGTTAAATGTGCTAATTTCTTTTTCAATTTCCTACGATTTTTCTGAGCAATTCTAAAAATAGTATTTAATCGACTTTGATTCGATGGGCACTCTTAACCCATCCAACAAAATTCTTGCTTCGAGAAGATGGGTGAAAATAAAACGTTTGACGTACCTTTACCTACCTTGTGGGTTAGTCCACTTATTTCCAAGGTGGGTGAAAAAGCACTCATTTACGAGTACTTTTATTACGCATAATGAGGGGGACAGGGATCTGGCGTGCCGGTGGCCTGTCATGTTCTTGTAGCTAACATCTTTTACAATCAAAAGTCAAAAGATTCATTGCTTGTAAACAATACTGGCGTTCATACTAGTAGTAACAAACGCCAGATGTGCCTTATTAAAATAAGGCCCGTGCGGTATGTTTCATACATGTGGGCACCCACTTACAAAGCTGGTTCTTCAAAATATTCATGAAAGATATCATCACCAGTGCCACGGAACGTTCGTTAGCGCAGCACGTGAGAAATTTTATGTTCCGAAATTACGAGCAGAATGCAAAAGGGTACGCTCGAACTGTCACCACTGCAAGGTACGACTGGCGCAACCTACACAGCCGCGGCGATGGATGATCTTCCCATAGTGAAACTAGCAGCTTACGTACGACCCTTCTCCTATGTCGGAGTGAACTTTTACGAGCCTTTCCAAGTAGATGTTGGTCGACGTATAGAAAAACGCTGGGGAGTTCTCGTGACGTGCCTAACCATGCGCGCCATACACATCGAGTTGGCCCACACTCTTAACTCAGATTCGTGCATTTTGGCATTGCGCAACTGATTTGCGCGTCGGGGTGTTCCGATCCAAATTATTAGTGATTGAGGCACAAATTTCATTGCTGTGGAGCTGGAGCAAGGAGCTGGAGAAAGCGTTGGTAGTAGTCGATCAAGGAACCCTCATGAAAGAGTTCACCACGTCGTCAACATCTCGGATATTAAATCCTCCAGCCACACCTCATATGGGTGGCTCTTGGTAGAGGCTGATACAATCGGTGAAAAAAGCCCTTAATGAGATTCCGTTGCAATCCATGCAACGCCGCACCTACACACAACCGCAAACCTATAACACGTACCTGAATGTTGACAGCTATTGGCAACGTTAGATTGAAGAACAATAACCGGCAGAATGACTACTACTATTGTCTATTAAATCGCGGACTGAAACGTGCAGCTGAGATTGTAAGTTGTTCTAATTATTCCAAAATTTATTACATTTCCTTTATTATACACTATAACTTAAGCCTAATTTAAAAACAGGTGTTACCGTAACAAGTAACAAGTAACAAGCCGAAAAAGGTTTCCGGATATGTAACACTCGATTTATTATTCTTCTGCCAAAGAAAGCGTTATAATTTCCCTGTAAGTGCAATCCTCGTTATAATTATAGGGTTTTGGTTATTTAAGGTTATCTTACGTTTAGTGTTCTGCTTAGTGCCGATCTCCTTTTCAATCTGTCCGGGTTTTTACGTATATTACCTGTTTCGTTTAGTTTTAATTTAAGTAATTTCATTCATAGCAATAGTTTAGTTCAATTACCTTTTCCTAACTTAAGTAGTTGTAAGCAAATTAACTCTTGGTCATCGGCAATTTTGTGTTTACAACATGCAATGCCATTAGAATTGGTTTCACCATAAAAAATAAATTCCAATTATTGCTTACCGTATTTATCCAATTCAAATCCTAATCTAGTTCTGACTTAATAATAATTTTCAATATTTCTACTTATCCTAGTATAGTTTTAATAATGATAGATTTAATAGGCAACTAACTAATATTTCGCGTAATTCGATGTGCATTTACTTCCAGTAGATTGGTGTTGTTCTCATCCATCGTCTGATTGACGTTTCAACAATACTCTTGGTGATCGCTGGGTGCGGTTACGTTGACGGAGGTTTCCTCGCCAAAGGGCGTAACAACAGGACAGAAGCGGCTGTCATTCACGAACAAAAATTGTGAAGCCGAAAACTTGGTGCTGCGTCTGGTGCTTATTTGACAGCTCTGTTTTCTTGAAGGCTATATGCAGCAAACAGAATATTCGCGGCGGAAGTTGTCGTGTTTTGTCGTTAATTTGATTCGAGAGAAAAATCTTCCGTATTGTATTTAGTGCAGGGGTTATCGCAACGACAGTGTTTTTTCGTTGTTTATTAGCCAGGTATCATAATGTTTTATCTAAATAACTGATACAAGTAGTTTGGTAGAAGAAATATTGTACTTTACCAATCCATTGTGAACCGAGCTTAAAATATTAAAAACGTCACTAGCGCCACACCAAAAGTGCAGGCTTCGAGAACTAATGTTCTCTGCAGTCCTCTGAATTTAAAGTATACACCGAGGTAGGTATAACATTAATGTTATTACCGACTTGCTTAATATAAGTTTGCTAAAAAACTAGGGCCTAAATTAAATTAAACGTTATTCGCCTATGTGCCAAAGAGCTGCTAAACAATTGATAAGAAAAGTAAGGTAAATGAACTGTTTATAATTATAATGTTAAACAAACATAATACTATCCTACCAAATTAGAAAGCTAGTTACGCTACCGAATAGCGAATTCTTCACCGAGTCCGAGTTCTTCTATCTCCATTTTATTACCATTGTAGAAATTTTTTACCCATTCTGCGCCAAATAAACGAGTTGAAACCCCGGATCCTGTTCTTTTAGTTACGAAAGTAACAGTAACCGTCATATGCAATAGTCATCTTGACCATGATTTAATTGTTGGTACAACGATGGATTTTTTCTCAAAGTAGTCTCAACAAGATGTTATATTATGGTAAAATCTGGTAAATTTGGTAGCACCCTGGGCATTGGAAAAACCTTGTGGTAGATTGAAAACTACCAGGTCCCAGGGCTTGGACTGGATCTTTACCCAAACGGGAAAGATGCAAACCAGTGTTTCCAGGGGTGATGTGGACCAGAAGTGCATTTGAACCCACTAGTAGTAGCATTTTCACTTTTAATTTGACAACTTTCCTTATTTTCATACAATATAGAATTTGTATAATTTCAATAATATTACTACCACTCAAAGAATCGTCTACTTTTATTAAAACTGAGTTTTAATATGGGTCTGCAATTTTCTGGAAAGCATCACCACACAGATTCTACATTTGGTCTGGCTGTTGTTGGCAGAGGAGCGAATATGTTTGTATACTTCTAGAACGAAAAAAGAAATTATGCAAGAAGGATCAGCATGCCGAGGCTTGGAGCCTGATGCAAATCCGAGTCTCATGGCGACGCAAAATGGACAGGCAGGCATCCTGGCCTATGGTTGGAAAAGACCAAGTAGCCGACCAAGAAAGACCTACGTGGACGAAGCACATGCAAGCGAGTATCATCTAAGGCGGTATGTTCCCAACAAATCAAAAGTAATAACAACAGTGTGGGTAAGTAAATCTGTTAATATTTCCAAAACTACATACACATCATACATACAAACATAACTATATATTAAAAGACCGCCCACAAATACCCATGTCCAACAGAGCAGCTTATTTTCCCGATGAGTGTAACGTCAAATACTTTGTTCTATTTGGGAGCGTAGAATATGGGAGATAGCTATTACATTATCACACCTGTAATATATAAAATTGCTTGGTATCTGCCAAAAACTGCACTGACACGAATATCACTAACAACGTAATGACATGGACAAAGTACAAAAACACGGACTTTAAAACAAATACCTGGACAACAAAACGCGTACACTGACTGATACTGAATCCCAAAATTTTTCAAGAAGATTATGTGAGCTGATTTCGAAAGCCCGGTGTTTATTTGGTCACCATAGACTAATCCTTCCGGCATAATCACTTGAGAGTTTTCAAAAACCAACCCCGATCATTGCAATCCTATGGGGATGAAAAAAAAAAAAAAAAAAAAAAAATCTGGTAAATTTGGTAGCTGATTTTACCATTATTGGGGGTTAGGAGGACTATTGTATTGTAGTGATTCTGAATCGACTATTATGATGGTCAAAACTACCATTGAAAATAGTTGATTCAACATTTACCATAATGTCGGAATAGTCCTTATTACCATGATCATAGTCAAGAATGCCATGAACGAGGTGAATTCGTCCATTTTCATGGTTATTGTAACCATGATATGCAAAAGTCACCTTGACCATGATTTAATTGTCGGTATGGAGCTAGGGGCAAGACACTGAGCAATCCTGAGTTACTCTGAGCAAATATGAGTATCTCTTATTCACTGGATTCATATTGTCATATTGAACATTCCTACCTTTTGTGAAGCTTGGTTTTGACAGGGAAATAACCAAAACAAGAAATGTCTGTCGTGCAAGTCTACCGTATCAATATTGTGGTAATCATCACGCAATTTTGTGAGCTAATATCACAGAGAACAGACAGCCAAGCTGGAGTGCCCACTGTGTGTAAACTTCTGTAACTTCCATTTTAAAATTACAGCTCGTTTCCGTTATTTTTGGTGAATCGTATATTGATGGCACCACTTGTCCACCTTGAGATTTGATAGCCTGTCAATTTTAGTTTGGTGAAACCTAGACTAGGCGGCGTTGTTTTTCCAACGGTTTGCTTTTAAAAGTTTACACAGTAAATTAGGGAAAAAATGTTCGACCCTGGATGTCTGTTCTCTGTGCTATTATGACAAACCCACGGTCAGGTTCTCTGTGGGTTATGTAGCAATAAGCTATCGTTGAAACTATCAAGCAGTACGGCATTAAAAGATTGCTTCTACAGAAATGCAAATCCGGGCAAAGATAAATGTTGTACGGAAATTCGATTTTGAACGTCCCGTAGGCAGAATGAGGAGGCTATCAGGACTAGACTCCGATTTTGCGCGGAGTATAGGGCGTTTGAGGAGAATTTTCTACCAACTAAAAATCATTTGAATTACTGATGACATTCCCTTTCTAATATAAGCATAAGACAGAAAGAGAAATGTTGGAGATCACATCAGTATATAGTAGTTTTAAACTTAATTGAATTTGATTTCATATTGAACCCAACACCTGACTTATCTAAACGCAAAACACCAAGAGTACAAAAACATACGTTGAAGTGGACAGTACTACGATCGCTCGTTTTTTTGGTTAATTGATGACAAATCCTGCAAAGTGTTGAGCAAAATTCACAATTTTAAATTGGGGCACTCGGTTGTTCGTTTTCAGTGAAACGGCAAAGTCCCCACACGGAATTTAGTATATATTTGCTGGCTTGTTTAGAGGAGTGCTTTGCATCGTGGTAACCGTTTCAGAGCTAATTAATTAATGAAGTAAGTCCTTCGAGTGGACGGTAAGGTAGATCGTTAACAGGAACTTAAGTACTCCTGTTCCAAACGGCGAGAAACCAGCACCCCGCTTCGAAAGGGTCAACCGATCAGAATGCAAGCGTTTGTAGATGACAACTGCCAAACGTGCCTGTATTGTGCCGAACGTCATTCAAATCAATTGTATTAGTTTCCTACCTAGATGTATGATGTATGATATGTACTACCACCCATTGTAGCACGGAAACTAAGTCCGACAGCAGTGAGCTCTCCTCGCTGTTAGACTTGATCAAGCTTTAATAACCACTGATTATCCTAATCATGCCATTGTATGAAGGGCCAAAAAGGGGTTGGGTAGATCGATAGGCAACATCACTTATACGTATCCACAGGGATATAAAGAATCTCCTTCCAACAACAAGATTGGACAATTGGTCAAAAGAGCAAGCTATCTAACATGAGGATGCCCCAATGGGCGGGGAGAAGAGCCCGCCCTCTATTCACAAACTGTTAACAATGGGGAGTTGGCATTTCCACTCTCCCCATCCAGAGTGCTTCAATCGGGTGCCCTGATGGTCCCTCCCATTCCCATGAAATATTTATATAATAGTGTATGTATTTATGTAAATGAAAAATACTGTAATAACTCGGTATCTATTATTTATGATCTCCCTTTGGTGGATCCTGAAATGTAAGAAATGTTGTCAAGTGTTAAAGTGTAGAGTTCCGTGGTTTCACGCTTATGCACGTTTTTGTTTGTTTTCAGCGATAGCAGCAATTTCCCAAAATCTTGATTTGAGGTATCCTAAAAAAGTTTGTTAAATTATACAAAAATAACATATATACATTTAAATTTACTGATGCCATGGTCACTATTTGTTGCTTGATGTTGATTTTATAACAGCAATACGCTTTTATTTTTGCTGGCCATATAATTATTGCTCCTGTGTAAGGTTAAAGACAAATGGAAAAAACAACAAACAACAACAACAAAAAACAACAAGAAATTTTTAAATCATCTAAGAAGTAAAATCAATAAAACAATATCATCAAATATAATGATATTGTGAGTTATGATACAGACACATCAGACACTATCCGAATGGCAAACAGCTCAGATTTGGAAAAAAATCCATTTGGAAACAAATTTAAAAATACATTAGGTAATAAGTGCAAAAGCCTACCATAGATTCCGTCGCAGCTTCTTTTGTTCAACTAGATACTTCTAGATCATAATGATAATTGGACATATAAGACATAATAATTAAAAGTTTATATAACCTATTAGGAGAAATTATAAAAAAAAAAATGTTAAAATATAAATCCCAAAAACACCAGTAATGATAAAAATGATAATGATGGTGATAAAGAAGATTGATAATGGTTATGAATAAACAATGTCCTTTATGATAATATATAGTCGAGGGATATTATAATATGAACTGAAAATTACATCTGTGCCGACTGCTGTTTTGTTGCAATTGTAGACAAACTTCCGCATCCATTATGAACCAGAAAATTTGGACAATGTATGACTGCCATGAGAAAAAAAAAATTTAAAGGTTAAATTATTTTTTAATACCTGATGACCTGGTAGACCTGAAAGATATGATAATGGAAAATTATGACATGATTTACCGGTCGCACCCCCTCACTTCGCTATTGTCAGATTGACAACATTGCCCAGGCTACGCCAACCAGCGTCTCCATGTTTCAGCTGGCAGTCTTTTGTGATCATATGACTCGTGGAGGCGTGAGGTAGGAACTTGTGAGGACCAGAGGTCGGTCGCACCCTCCTGCCAAGTTGTCAACTCACCATTTGTAGCCCCAGTTTCCTACCTAGATACATGAAAACAACACAAGTTAAAAGTAGCTTATCACTAGAACATTTAGTTTCGTGAAATCTATCTTAAAACTAGTTAAACTCTCTTTAATATAGGTACAATTAGTTGGACAGTGCACAAGTAAAATTAAGGACTAGAAATGTAAGTAAAATCAATATAAAACACCAATTGGTCACTAATTGAATTAAATAAATTGCAGCTAAAAAGCTGACTCACATAACCACATGAAATGAGTCGTGCTAGAAGATCGTCCGAAATATTTGCATTTGCTGTGCCAACAACTCCATTGACCATTAAATACATGTTCATTGTGTAGTTTCACTTTTCATCTGCCAGGATACTGAGCTACCGAAGATCTGGAGAGAAGTTTTCAATAAAGATCGATTGAAGCTTAATTATTTTGTTAAGAGCTTCCCACAGTCGAAGCCAACGTTGAATGGGTAGAGTCAATCCGTACAATGGGAATAATTAATCTGTTCGGCAGTCTATAAATTTCATATATTTCATCTCTCTTTCGTCTTCCTGCAAGAAAAACAATGAAACAGTATTAAACAATCTACTTGCCAATTCCTCCTCCAAATACTGCGACCTATCTTCCCTAAAATGAGAACTTCTTATGGTACGATAGTAAATAATTTTCCAAGACAGTAAACATACTGCTGTTATTGGTTGCTAAGGTTGCCACCGTTGCCACCGTCACATTCAAGCTGTTTGATGGAAGGTGATGCATTCTGAGCAAATGTGAGTTTTATGATAAAATATGAGTGAAGTTGTTGTTTTCATTTTCGCACACGTTTTTTTGGCATTCTCACCACTCTTTATCTTGGGGGGTGAAGAATAGAGTGAGCAAATTTGATGAATCCTGAGTAAATTTTAAGACAAAAGTTACTCACTAGAAAGCTGTCTTGCCCCTTGGTATGGAGGAATGCAGGCAACGCAAAAGTGAGGTTAAACGTCGTAGATGGCGCTCTTTTAAAATAGTTTTCCGAGCTGTCTAAGTCCAGTAATTGGTGATAAAAATGTAAGAAAATCGACGATAATAACGATACTGTCTAATTCCATACAATTGGAAATGTAGCTAGGAAGTTAATGACAATTTCAGTTTTGAATGAAACGATGTTTAACCTCACTTTAGCTCTACTCTGAGAAAAATTCTATCGTTATACCGACAATTAAGTCATGATCAAGGTGACTATTGCATATAATGGTTACAATACCATGAAAATGACGAATTCACCACGTTCAAGGCATTCTTGACTATGATCTGGCACTATGGCAAACTATTTTTAATTGTATTTTTGACCATGATCATAGTCGATTCAAAATCACTATGCTGCAATAGTCATCCTAACCCCCAATAATGGTAAAATTGAATATCAAATTCCTCTCTGTGTAGTTGGATTTCTCAATAACGATAGAATTTTTTTTTCAGAGTACTCGAGTTGTTTAAATTAACCGTACAATACTATGTCGACATTTTGAGGAGCGATTCAATCAATGCAGTTTGGCTGCACTGCTGCTATTTTCACTATCATTTCATTTATCTGTCATCATCAGTCTTCACATTCGTCCATTCGTAGTTTGCTGCAAGACGGTAGTGAAAAACACTGGTGCTGGAAAACAATCACTGCGGATTTCTTTTTGCATTAACTTTATCAGAAATTGATAGCCTTTTGCTTTCCCACAAGAACAAGTTTAGTTTTCATTTGTCCGCATTTTCGATTAATGTATCAACAAATCTGCAGTCGAGCCTCATGGACAGTACGTGAGGGAAATTCGCTGATAGCCAGGTAAGTTAATGGTGCTGATTACATCAAAATTCTACCTTATGTGAAAACAAGTATCGATTTTTTATTGATTTTTGAACTTTTGAAACATATTTTTTAGGAACTCTTTCCTCTTTCGATCGACGGGTAGATTTGTGCACAACAGTAGTAGCGCAAGCAGTAGAGCGAATAAAACCGGAAGTACAAACATCATTATGGAGACGGCCCTGGCAAACAATGCCCCCCTTCCGAAGATATCGTCTGGCACGGTGGTGGTGGGAGCGGATAAACTGACAAGGTTCGATAATATAACCAAGTCTCAGCAGGATTGCCGAAACTACCGCGGATTGCAGCTGGAGAATGGACTAAGGGTGCTACTGATTTCCGACCCAACTACGGACAAATCTGCGGCTGCGCTTTCAGTTGAAGTTGGCCACTTGAGTGATCCGGACCAAATTCCCGGGTTGGCGCATTTCTGCGAGCATATGCTGTTTTTGGGGACGAAAAAGTATGAGAACGAAAACGATTACATGTCGTTTTTGTCGGAGAATGGAGGCAGCTCTAATGCGGCGACCTACGCTGATACGACAAAGTATTATTTCGATGTCGTCCCGGAGAAACTGTCGGAAGCGCTGGACAGATTTTCCCAGTTCTTCATTGCACCGTTATTTACGGAATCGGCTACCGAAAGGGAGATTAATGCGGTTCACTCGGAACACGAGAAGAATCTATCGATGGATGTCTGGCGGATACGGCAGGTCAATAAGTCTCTTTGTGACCCGAAACATCCATACTATAAATTCGGAACCGGAAGTAAGAAGACGCTGTTGGAGGATCCAAAACTCAGTAAGATCAATATTCGTGAGGAGCTGATGAAGTTCCACTCCAAGTGGTATTCGGCTAACATTATGAGCTTGGCCGTGTTTGGGAAGGAGTCGCTGGATGAGTTGGAAGACATGGTCGTAGGGATGTTCTCAGGGATTGAGAATAAAAATGTGACGTCTCCGCAATGGAAGGATATGCCATTTAAGGAGGATCACCTTGCAACTAAGACGATGGTTGTTCCGGTTAAAGATTCACGATCGTTAACAATTGCATTTCAAACGGAGGATCTGGAGCGTCACTACAAAGCAGGACCAGAACATTATGCGAGTCATTTGATAGGACACGAGGGTGTCGGGAGCATTCTTTCGGAACTGAAGGCCAAAGGATGGTGCAATAATCTGGTAGGAGGATATAGTACCATTGGCCGTGGGTTTGGATTCTTCGAGGTCATGGTCGATCTTACGCAGGATGGGTTTGAGCATGTTGACGACATTGTGAAGATTATTTTCCAGTATATAACTATGCTGAAGAAGGAAGGGCCACAGAAGTGGATTTTTGAGGAATACTGTGATTTGTGCGAGATGCAGTTCCGGTTCAAGGATAAGGAAAATCCTCTTTCGCTGGTTTCTAATGTGGTGCACTCGATGCAAAGCTATCCGCTGGAAGAGGTCCTGGCTGCACCGTATTTGATTTCCGAATGGCGACCGGATTTGATTGAAGATCTGTGGAGTAAGTTTTATCCAAAGAATGCAAGAATTACTGTTGTGGGGCAAAAGTGTGACGATTACGCCAACTGTGAGGAAGAATGGTATGGCACCAAGTACTCAACCGAAAAGATCGAATCAAGCGTGTTGGAGGTAAGTGTCAGATTTTCTGTAATTGCTACTGTTGTTCTGGATAATACTTTTGTTTCAGAGCTGGGCCAAAGCAGACTTGAACGATAAACTGCACCTGCCAGAGCGTAATCCATTCATTTCGACTAATTTTGACCTGCTTCCGGTAGATGCCGATATCCAGAGCATCCCGGTGATTATTCACAACACGCCGATGATGCGCGTGTGGTTCAAACAGGACGTTGAATTTCTCAAGCCCAAGACGCTGATGAATTTGGACTTTTGTAGTCCGATCGTGTACTCCGATCCGCTAAACTGTAACCTTACGCACCTGTTCGTACAGTTGTTCAAGGATCATCTGAACGAGTATCTTTATGCGGCCGATCTGGCCGGTCTCAGATTGATGGTGTCCAATACGACCTATGGCGTCAGCGTAAGTTCCGCGGTTCAGGTGATTGTAAGAGGTATCGGAATTGAAATGAACTTTGTTTTAGGTTTCAATTGGCGGCTACAGTCATAAACAGCACATCCTGCTAGAAAAGGTACTGGAAGATATGTACAATTTCAAGATTGACAAGAAGAGATTTGATATCTTGAAGGAACAGTACGTTCGAAATTTGAAAAACTACCAAGCCGAGCAACCCTACCAGCATGCCGTCTACTATCTGGCACTCTTGCTCACTGAGCAAGCCTGGTCCAAGCAGGAACTGATCGACGCTACAGATTGTAAGTATCGTATTGGCTGGCTTCCATGTAGGATAAACTGATTGATTCGATTGTTGCAGTGGTGACCGTTGATCGATTACGCACGTTCATTGACGAACTGCTGTCTCGCATGCATGTCGAGTGTTTCATCTACGGAAACGTGAATAAAGAGAAAGCGTTGGAAATTTCCGGCAAAGTTGAAGACAAACTGAAGAACACGGATGCTAGTGTTTTACCATTGCTAGCTCGGCAGCTAATGCTCAAGCGAGAATATAAATTAAGTAATGGTAAGGACCCAATTGGCTTAGTGTCAATTTTTGCTTGCTAATCTGGACATTTACCACACTTAGGTGAAAACTGCCTGTTCGAAACGACAAACGACTATCACAAAAGCTCTTGCGCCGAGTTGTACCTTCAATGCGGCATGCAGAACGACCAATCGAACGTTTACATCGATTTGGTAACGCAAATCCTGAGCGAACCGTGCTACAATCAGCTGCGCACCAAGGAACAGCTTGGCTACATCGTGTTCTGTGGTTCACGCAAATCGAACGGCGTGCAGGGCATTCGCGTCATTGTGCAATCGGTTAAACATCCTGCCTTCGTCGAAGAACGGATTGAGCACTTTTTGAACGGGATGGTTGACCACCTGGAAAACATGACCGAAGAGGAGTTCAAACGGCACAAGGAAGCGCTGGCAGCTATGAAGCTGGAAAAACCGAAGCGGTTATCGACGCAGTTTACCAAGTTTTTGAACGAAATCGCCCTGCAGCAGTATCACTTCAACCGGGCACAGGTTGAAGTTGCCTTCCTGCAAACACTAACCAAGCAGCAGATTGTTGACTACTACAAGGTAAGTAGGGCAGTGGTGGTATGTGGAAACGTTGATGGTTTAAGCGTAGCGAGTGATTTGAACGCAATTGATGAAACGAACTTGTTTTTCTATATCACTCAGGGGCGCAAAGGAATTCATTGAGAGGTTCTGTGCAGTGGTGGTAAATGTGCATGTTTCGTCTGCTACGAAATGTTGATGGCCGCACACTAGCAATAATTTTCGAAACAGTTCAAGTCTGTCTTTTTTTGTGTCGACAGTTTCATACAGTTTCGATATAGCTTGTGCCTTTATTCAATAGCTTGATGAAAACTGTACTAATTTGGTAATTTTTGGAGTTGTTAGTACCCATTTTCATGATTTGATTCCATGTTATAAGGGAACGTCCATTAATTACGTCACGCAAAAAATGACTTTTTATAACCCCCCTTGTCACGTTTTTTGTATGGACCTTCAAATTTTTTTGTATGGATCGTCACGTTTTCCCAAACCCCCCCTCCCCCCTTACTGCGTGACGTAATTAATGAACCTTCCCTAAGCAACAATATATTGACACATATGGGCACTGGCAAAACCTTGCGGTAGTTTAACTTCAACTACCAGGTCCCAGGGCTGTTCTGGTTCTTTGCCATTTTGGAAAGACACCACCTGGCGACACGGCATATTGCGAAAGCTAAAGTTTCGGCGAATACGTGGTCGGATGCTGAATCTGCTGCAGAGTTTCCTCTCAGAACGAACTTTCCAGGTGTCCATAGGAGGACACAAGTCTCGTGAATACCCGCCTGAGAATGGAGTGCCACAAGGTTCTGTATTTTCTGTGACAGTATTCCTCGTTGCGATGCTGCCGATCTTCCGTGTGCTGCCCGTCGGAGTCGATATGCTTTTGTACGCGGATGACATTCTCCTCGTGGTACGACTTGCAAAAGGGGAATGCTTGCACCGAAAACTGCAGGCCGCTGTCAAATCGGTGGACAAGTGGGCGAAAGGCGTGGGGTTTGCCATACCCGCAATGAAGTCACAGACATTTTACTGCAGCCCAAATGCGCGTAGAGAGCCGGCGCAAGAGGTCACCATCGATCGAACCCTCATCCCGAAGACCAACCGTTTGAGGATCCTGGGTGTCACGCTGTGTTCAAGCCGCACTGCAAAGCGGTGAAGAAAGCATGTGAATTCCGACTTCGGATATTGCAGATGATCGGAGCGAAACTCCCGCGTGTCAACCGAGCAGCCTTGCTGCAGGTGGGTTCGGCACTAGTCACTGCGAAGCTGACGTACGGTGTTGGACTTGTGAGCCGAGGAGGACCGGATACCCTGCAGACTCTAGCCCCAGCGTACAACAAAATGGAACGATACGCTTCCGGAGCGTTTGTGATCAGCCCAATCATCTCGGTTGTGGTCGAAGCTGGAACAGTTCCATTTGAATTCCTTGCAGTCCAGTCTGTAGCATGAACGACTATTCGGATTCTGGCTAAAAGCCGAACCAACAGCACCCTTCCACTAATCCGGCGAGCATCTGAGCGTATACTTGATGTGACGGGTACCGAACTTCCTGCTGTCGACCATTTAACAAGAAAGAGCGATCGTGTATGGCACGCACGAAAACCATCGATAGGAAGGGATTTAAAGCGAAGTGTACGAGCCGGTGATCCGCCAGCTAGAATCCGTCCAGTCGTCCAACAGCTGCTTTCGACCAGATTCCACAGTTCTACACCGATGGTTCGAAAAGTGAAGACACCGTTGGAGCCGCATTTTGCATGACTGGCCTCGCAGATTTGTTCAGTCTTCCGAAAGCGTGCAGCGTTTTCTCGGCAGAAGCGTACGCCATTAAGAGAGCGCTTTCGATACCGAACTTCAGTTCCGAAATAGTTATTCTTACGGATTCAGCCAGTTGTCTTCTGGCCTTAGAATCAGGAAGGTCGAAGCACCCGTGGATTCAAGAAGCTGAAGAGATTGTGCGTAACAAGCTCGTTCGCTTCTGCTGGATTCCGGGACATTCTGGGATTAACGGAAGCACCCATGCTGATCGACTACCAAACGAGGCTAGAGAAGAACCCGCCATAGATATGCCTAATCTGGGCGAAGAAGCACTGCGAGCAGTGAACCAAACGATTAGACGCCGATGGGACCAACAGTGGTACAAAGCTAGAGACGCAAAATTGAGGGAAGTGAAATACGACACGCGCAGGTGGATAGACCAGGCCAACCCAGCCGACCAACGAGCGCTAACACGCCTCAGGATCGGCCGCACTAGGCTGACCCATTCCTTTCTTGTGAACAATTACGCACCGCCCATCTGCGAATGCTGCGGAACCGAAATTAACGTGCGGCACGTTATTCTCCACTGTTGAAAATACGTGACAGAACGCCAAGAAGCCGTCATCAGCTCTACCAACCTATGAGATGCCTTGAATAACAGCGAAGGTAATACGACCAAATTCCTGGCATCCCTGCACCAAACTGGACTGCCTTAACAACTTTAGGAAGAACGCAGAACACGTCGCGGCTACGGAGAATTGGGATAGACGGCAGGGAGAAGGGTAGCCCTCCTATGCCCTGGCCGCCGCCATACACCAGCGAACACTATCAAAGCGGAGCTATCGACAGAACTACACAAAGCCTTTCCCCAGTGCCGGCTGTGGCCGGTAGATCTGGAAATAATGTGTAGTAGTTTCGGCAGCAGCTGACATTGTGGCGTCCCACAGGTCAGTACCAAGTTTATCAAATCACCATCAGGTACTGTCTCGGTGATCTTTCCAGGTCACAGCCAAGCAGCAGCAGTATCTCCAAACGATATGACGACAGTTGAAACCACGGCATACCACTCCTCCACCCGGAGGAAATAACCGATTAGAAACAAAGTGAACTCAAGAAGAGAAAGAAGAAGAAACGAAGTGAAGTCAAGAAGAAAGAGACGACAAATTAGGAAATTATGAATAAGAGGAGAAGAAATGAGAAACTAAAAACCACTCTGTATATCCAACCACTCTGTACAGCTAAACATAGGTTTTCCGACACGAATGCACAGGAATGTGTAAAGTATCGCAAATAAACAAACAAACAAACAAACATTTTGGAAAGACGCACACTAATGTTGCCAGATCAGTGTTAATCCAGACCAAATGTGCTTCTGAAATTCTCCAGCAGGTCATATTGATGAATATTATAAAACTAAGATGGTGATCAATGGTCAAGTACTGCGATAGTATTTAAAAAAAGTTGAAATGTTGCATTTGACCATATACCGAAATGTTCCCTTAAGGAGTGTATCGAAAAGTAGTTATAAACATTCGATGCGTTATTACGCATAAACTACTGTATATATTTTTAGCGTGTAAGCGCCATTTGCTTTGTTTACATGTCAAAAATGATTATTCGGTTCATTCATTTCCGTTGATAAAGTTGTATTCAGAATGTCGCGAATTGAATTTGAGACTAAAAAGAAAATTCTGCACACTTGGTGCACCGAAAAGGGTGTTACTTACAACCAGATTGCGAAAAGAGTAAATGTTCACCCGGCAAGTGTAAAACGCATCATCGAAAAGTTTGGTAAGGAGTGCTCCCTCAAGGATTTACCAAGAAGTGGCCGGAAACCCGGCTCCAGCAACCCCGATTTGGACCAAAAAGTTGTGGATTATATTCAACGGAACAAATCTGCCTCTACTCGCGATCTAGCCAAGAAGTTCAGGACCAGCATCGGAATGATTCAACGAATCAAGCGCAGGAATGACTTGAAGACGTACAAAAAGCAGAAAGTGCCCAAACAAACTCCGGAACAAAAGTCTCGTGCCAAAACCAGGGCTCGAAAGCTGTACAGCTGCATTTTGGACAATGTCGACCAGTGCATTTTGATGGATGACGAAACATACGTTAAAGAAGATTCAAGAACGCTACCGGGGCCGCAGTTTTATACTAAATCTGTTGGGGAACGTGTGCCAACCGCAGATACGACTGTTGCGATGGAGAAATTCGGTCAGAAGGTGCTCATTTGGCAAGCTATTTGCACATGTGGCTTGCGTTCTTCAATTTTCTATACAAAAGGAACTATAAATGCTGAGATTTATCAAAAGGAATGTTTGAAGAACAGGTTGCTACCATTGTATAGAAAGCACCAGTCCCTCATCTCTTCTGGCCAGATTTGGCATCGGCACATTACGCCAAATCCACTCTACAGTGGCTGACGGAGAATAACATCAAGTTCGTAGAAAAAGACATCAACCCACCAAACTGTCCCCAGTTGCGACCGATCGAACGCTATTGGGCAATAGTCAAGCGTATATTTAAGAAGGATGGTACAGTGTCCCAAAACATGACCGATTTTAAGAAAAATTGGGCAGCGGCATCCAGGAAGTGCACAAAGGTCACTGTGCAGAATTTGATGGCAGGTGTCAAATCAAAGGTACGGGCATTCTACAGAAATGAACATGATGACTAGTTTATCCGTTTGGATCTTTTGTAAACATGTTAAGCTATAATAAACTGAAATAGTATGTTAATTTTAACCATGTTTTCATGCCTATTTTATTATTTGGAAGTTTATAACTACTTTTCGATACACTCCTTATTCCAATCAGTGCCTAATTCTGTTCATCTGAATCAAAAGATTAAAGTGAAGCTACTTGACCGAATAATTCTAATCAATTTGTTATCCTCTATCTTTGTGAGATTATCTGCATTCGAAAAACTTGAATAGCACCACAGTAAGCCATGTTTTACTGTTTGAATATACACGGTGTTCAATAAGTTCGGATACACTTTCAAAATTTGTTAAAAAAATGAAAACATGTTTTTTTATTTTTTGGATTTATGTTATTGAAAGCTATGTTTACAAGGAACGTTTACAACATTTCTCTTGGAATGACCCCCCCTTTGTACTCCTTAACGAGCTTCAAACGTTTCTCGAACGCGTCGCAGGCGGCACGCACGGACTGCATGGGCATTTCGTCCCAGATTTTGAGAATTACCGTCTTGAAATGATCCAAAGTGCTGACCTTGTATTCGTTCAGCTTCGCCATCATATAGGACCAAACAAAAAAGTCGAGAGGATTCAAGTCCGGGGAGCTGGGAGGCCACAAAGTTTTGTCCAGAAAGTCGGTTAAATTGTCCCGACACCAGGCTTGAACCACATTTGCCGTATGGGCTGGTGCACCGTCCTGCTGGAACACGTAGTGCTCATCGCCGTAGAGGCTTCGGAGACTGGGGCAACAACCTTTTCCAAAACCTCAGTTTTGTAGTACGCCGCGTTGATTTTGACGTTTTTTTCAATAAACACCAAGGGTAGCTTACCACGTTTGCATACTGCCCCCAAACCATCACCGACGCGGCACTTTGGAACCGAGGGATGTTTATATTGGATTCAGGAATGCTGTCCCTCGATGGCGCCCACACCCGGTCATTTTGCACATTGTGCGGCTGCTGCAGCACGAACAGTTTCTCGTCCGAAAAACAAACTCCTGACCAGCGTGCCGAGAGAGGATCCTCTTAGCTCGATCCAACCGCTTTTTGCTGGTAGCCTCCGAAACGCCATGGACCTTACGTTTTTTGTAAGGCCTGAAACCAAGGTCCTTGGTGAGTATGGTGTGAGCGGTTCCAATGGAAACGTTGAGATCTGCAGCCGTTTTCCGGATTGAGCGGTTCTTTTTGCGCCGAATTCGCTCCCTCACGATCTTGATGACCCGTGGCGTCCTCGCTGAACGCGGCCGACCGGATCTCGCACGGTCATTGGTCGAGGACGTCTCCCGGTATCGCCTGATGGTCGTGTAGACAAAGTTCCGCTTGACCCCATGCGATTTCAGCAGCCGGAATATATCGCCGGGTCGCTCACCGTTCAAAAAACGCTTAATTACGAAGTCCCGATACTCTTTCATCGCGCGTAACAAACGAACAACAACTAACAGAATGTCAACACCGCGCACATTCGGTAGCGTATGAATGAAGCTAAAGCTGACACCAATACCAATGCAGAATATGTACATGGCGCATACCTACGCAATGATGAAGACTTGTATTCGAACTTATTGAACACCGTGTAAATTAATATTGTTAACCGTCAGGTCAGACGCCATATTTGTTGTTATCTTCACGTCAATGCACGAACAGTCAACAGGCGAAAAGAAAAAACAAGCTCTAAACAGAAGTAACTTCAAGCATAGCAGGTATATTTGGAAGATACCATTCCCACTTGAATCCTAGAGAGTTTGAGCTGTTTAGTGGAATACCTGTAACTAGAAATTAGAAGAAAAATTAATATTTTCCATTTAATTCCAACTACTTTTGCTTATCTTGACACCCTGGCCAAGGATGAAGGGTTTGACGATGATTCGTCAAGTGTCGATATAATCAATCTTCTGATTAACACCCCGTTCACACTACAACTTATATTACGTGATATAGAATATCTTGATATCAGCATCTATACATCTAGTTTTCACTGGAAATAATGTACATGGCATTTGATATCAAGATACTCTATATCAAGTAATATAGGTTGTAGTGCGAACGGGGTGTAATGCTAGTAATTATAGCTGAGATATTTCAATTAATTTAAGTTATTTATTTTTTCGAAACTTGATTTATCATACCTATAACATAGCTATAGAAACAGTTGCGCATGATTTAACTACAGCTGCCTATCACTATTGTTAGAGGGGCCGCCAGGGCTTAAGTACGGGTCTATAAAGGGCGATACGGTCAAAATTTGGTCAAGGGAAAACGCGTGTAAATCGGTGAAATCGTTTATTTAAAAAATCAAATTAAATTTCTTTTTCAAGTTCAATTAGTATAAAATTCAGGAAAAATATTCAGTTAGGCTTCCGCTTTTCCAAATCCGCATTGCCGGGCCTTACGCTTGACCCCTGCCATCAGATTTTGTACAGCCACCTTGTCCACCTTCTTCGCCGCAGAAAGCCAGTTTGCCTTGAACTGCTGCTCGTCCTTAGCAGTTTTTTTGGTCTTCTTTAGGTTCCGCTTGACAATAGCCCAGTATTTCTCAATTGGGCGGAGCTCTGGCGTGTTGGGAGGGTTCTTGTCCTTGGGAACCACCTGCACGTTGTTGGCGGCGTACCACTCCATGGCCTTTTTACCGTAATGGCAAGATGCCAAATCCGGCCAAAACAGTACGGAACAACCGTGTTTCTTCAGGAAAGGCAGCAGACGTTTATTCAAACACTCTTTCACGTAAATTTCTTGGTTGACGGTCCCGGAAACTATGAAAATGCTGCTTTTCAAGCCACAGGTACAGATGGCTTGCCAAACCAGATATTTCTTTGCGAACTTTGACAGTTTCGTGTGCTTGAAAATATCTGCTACCTTTCCCCTTCCTTTTGCCGTATAAAACTCCTGTCCCGGAAGCTGCTTGTAGTCGGCTTTGACGTAGGTTTCGTCGTCCATTACCACGCAGTCAAACTTCGTCAGCATCGTCGTGTACAGCCTCCGGGATCGCGCTTGGCCGTCGTATTTTGTTTATCATCGCGATTTGGAGTCACTACCTTCTTGTAAGTCGATAGTCCGGCTCGTTTTTGGCTCTGATGCACGGTTGTAGACGATACACCCAGCTTATTTGTGGCATCTCGGAGAGATAGGTTAGGATTTCGCTTGAAACTACCGGCAACTCTCTTTGTCGTCTCAGCGGCTTCCGGTTTTCGATTTCCCCCCGATCCAGACTTCCTGGCTGTCGACAAACGTTCCCCAAACACTTTAATTACATTTGTAACGGTTGATTTGGCAACTTTTAGCGATTTTGCCAACTTTGCGTGCGAGTAGCTCGGATTTTCGCGATGCGCGAGCAAAATTTTGATACGCTGCTCTTCTTGCTTGGGCGGCATTTTGACAACTGAAGAGTGAATTCCAAAATCAAAATAGGAGCAACATTCTAAAACACACACACCTTCAAAATGAGGGGTGTTCAGGTTTTTTAAATGCAAAATTGAAAGAAATACGTCAAGTTGATATTGACCAAATTTTGACCGTATCGCCCTTTACTAACAATTCTCGCACTAACAAGACCCCGAAACCAACGTTCATCTGCGTAGATTAGTTATATTGTAGTTATGTATTATTACTAACTTTTCTTTCCTGCTTTATTGTTACTCTTAGTGGTAGGCGAAAGTGTCTATTAGAATTCTTTTCATCAACTCACATTAATAATTACTTTGTTATTGTCTCTTTTCTAATTTCTTTTTTCTTCTCTTCTGTCTCTTGTTTTTGTTGCCATTAACGCTTGATTATTGTCTGAAGTGCTTCAGTAAAGAATTGGATGACGTTTCGCCAGGTTGGTCGAGACGGAAATCAAGTAGGAGTAAGGGATGATATTCATCATGTCATTGTAGTTTGAATCCTAGTTCTAAAATACTGGGCTCCTTATTTCACCTCATCTTGTTCAAAAGGGCTTGAACAAAATGGGTGGCTTACACAGATCACTTGAGGATGTGACATGAAGAAACATTTTTAATATTAGCATAGAACATGAGTCGATGTTGCATAAGTTGACTGAGATGCTTTATTGAAAAATTTAATAACGCAAGGCTAACAAATGTATTTGAAATTGAACTTATCATCTCGTTGTTTCTTCCAAACATGCTTAATTCCGATGTTCCTTCATTTCACATCCGTTGAACAATACTGAATAGCCATTTCGTTTTGATAATATCACTTTTTAATGACTATATATCTGTTTCTTTTTTGGTATACTGGAGTCAACAGGAAAGTTAGATTTGTATCATCGAATTTATCTCTGCAGACACTTGAGAAGTGGCAAATGCTTTCAAAATTGTAATCAGCAGTAAGTGGATGAGATCGAAAAACAAATTGGATGACAGTAACTTGCGGTACCAGTGCAACAACAACCAATAGGAGAAGAAACAGATGAGAACTAATTCATACTTGAACTTATTAATTGCTAAAATGTACTAATCACCAAACTATTATTCCGGTTTCGTTTCAGCAATCAAACGCCTCTCTCTCTTGCTTCACTTTCTGCCTCCTACTATTCCTTCACTCTGACTATCCCCTATTTTCAACAGCCTCTTACTATCCGGTATCTTAAGCGGGATTCACTTGACCCCTGTGGTTATTATTCTGTGATACCAAATCTATACTTCTACCCTGGTACTGTATGGACAATGATTTTCATCGCTGGAGACTTGGCCGTCTGACCCCCTTCTGTGCTTGAAAATGAAAATGAAAAAATGAACTTCCTTTGCTTATCTTGACAGACACGCGTATTTCGTCTACAATGTGCAGACTTCTTCAGTGTCTCGTACTAATACCTCGACTTCACTTCAAGTCGAGTAATTTATACGAGACACTGAAGAAGTTTGCACATTGTAGACGAAATACGCGTATCTGTCAAGATAAGCAAAGGTAGTTGGAATTAAATGGAAAAAACTATTTTTTCTTCTAATTTCTAAATAAATATTGTTAAACGTCAAGTCAGACGCTATATTTGTTGTTATCTTCGAGAAATGAGTAACAACCTCAAACAATGCACGTCCCGTTCGTGTCAGTCAACAGGCGAAACGAGTAAACAGGCTCTAAATAGCAGTAATTTCAAGTTTAGCAGGTATTTTTGGTTGATACCATTCCCAACTTATTAAAAGGTAACTGATCTTTACGGTCATTCTTCCTACAGCTCTACATACCAACAATTCTTCAACTCTACCCTAATGTTTTAGGCAATTTCAATTTACACTTCAAGGGAGCGCTAATAGTGTATCCCGCAAAATTCAAAACCCCCATGGGTAGAAATGTTGCGATGCCCATTTAACTATCCCCTGGTGTATTTTGTTAGGTCCGCGTTCTCGAACTCAGACTGATGACTTCGCGCCATGCCCCCTTACATCAATACAATAAAATGTAAAAAACAACAATAAATTGAGAAGGAAATAATAGGTCATATGAATAAAGTGAGTAAAAGCTTTTACTTTGCTCAAATGCGTACGTCAAACCTTTCACTTGAGCATTTACTCACATCAATATGACAAAAGCAAGAATTTGAGTATTTACTTTTCGAACATCCAAATCCATATGAATAAAAAGTATAATCACCGAATGTATTAACCTTACTGTTTTGACAGTTCAGGGAGCTTGTTTACAAGGTGTTAGAATTTAATCCGCTCAATCAAAAGTGTTCATTTGCATTTGCGAATTCTGTACGATTAGATTCAAGGAAAAGATGTAATAATAAGCACTGGTGTATGTTTTCCTGAAATTTTACTTCAATCGTAATAAATTTAGACTACATAATATCAAACCGATCTCACCGAAAATATTCTAAGTCCACGTAAACAAGCTCCCTGAACTGACAAAACTGCATTGATGACGCCATCGTGCAATGATCTATACGAATTCTATTCTTGCCTCACATAATAATCTAACCGCACCTTCCGCGGCAATAAGACGCTTCTAAATGATAACGGTATCAACGAAATGAAAGTTTTTAATCGTGTTGTCAGATGAAATCATAACAAGCCAGATGTGCAAATCTAGCAACTTATTTCAGATGCAATAGGCCATATGAATAAAAACGAGTACCGTCAAACGGGGTGACTTGCAACACTTTTCAGGTTTATGTCTTCTTATCTCTCTCGATTAAAAGCTTTTTTGTTCTAGTATTCCATGAATGTTTTAATGACTGTTCTTACTACTAAATACAAGGATATAAACAAATATGAAGTTTAACACTTATCCACCAAATGACGAAACGTTGCCTGTTGCAAGTCACCCCTTCTGCGGGGTGACTTGCAACACTTTTGCGATATGAGTTAAAAAGTGGTTTAAAACAGTTTTATCATCGTTATTTTGTTGTTCTGAGGCGTTTCTGATGGTTTAGGTGTGGTGGCTTGTGCTTTAGACTGGTTCCTGTTGTTTCTGTCGAGTTTGGTTCTCTTCATGCGCTTTGCTGTTGATGTCGAATTCGAAGTAGTCTTCTCCACCACGTCTTGGGAAGTCACGGTCTGCCCAGGTTCAGCGAGGATTCGTTTTTTTCTGGCCTGTCCTACTTCCGGAGATTTCCCGAATCGCGCTTCCTTAAGAACGTTGACAAAAACCTTGGACCATGAATTTTCAGCTCCGGTGTTTTTTGTGCTTGTGATACCTGGCAGTTTGCTTATCACTCTTTGTGGATTAAGCGGAAAAATACCGGTTGTACGGAATCCAGCTCGTAAACTTTGTCAAGCTTTTCAACAGTCTTCTTAAGAAGACCCGGAAACAAGTGTTTTGGTACTGTACCAGAGAACTTCGCCTTGTACTCCAAAAGAACGTTTCTCCATTTGATTTTCAACGGGCGGAAAAATGCTACGTCAAGCGGTTGGCAAAGGTACGGTAGCGGTTGGCAGAAATACGAATCTTATATTGTATTCTTTGCAGGTTTGTAGCATTCGCATGGACAGATGACATGCAAGATTATCTCCAATTAGTATTTTCGGACTCTGACATTCTTTGTCGTCGTGTTTCTTAAAATGTGGAAATGCCACTTTATAAAACCATTCTTCAAAAAGCTTGTTATCAAACCAACCGGTTTTTGAGCATCCATATGCAGTATTTTGAGGTCCACCTGAAGTCCAGGTGTCATATAAAAATTTACTTTTGTATACGACGAATGGCGGAAGCAGTCTACCCGATGCCGTTCCAGCAAACATTACGGAAGTACTTGTTTTTGTGGAATCTAAAATACGCTCTGCATGCTTCGCGCCTCGTCGAACAATGACCTTAGTTCGTCCTGGATCGTCTGTAAGATTAGTTTCATCATAGTTGATGATGAATTCTGATTTCACATCCTTAATTGACAGCTTCAAGTGTTCGAAATAATTGGAAATTGTTTCTTCCGAAACAGCTGCCCGAGACCTTTTAATGTTTTCCGACAGACGATTGGAGAGCACTTTGTTGCGTTTCAAAAATGATGTGCACCAATCATTTCCAGGATGATTGTTTTTGAATCGCTTTTCCTTCTTCCCTTGGTTGTCTAGATATCTTTTAACGATCAATCTAAGGTCGTTTTTTTGGAAAGGCATTCCCCACTCCGCTGCGAGCAGCAAACCATCAACTAGTATCTGCTCATCTTGGCGAGTCAACACTGTTTGTCCACCATAAGTTCTTTCTTCAGGTCTCTCCTTCTTCAAGTACCGCGAAATTGTTGATGGACACAATGTGTATCGCTTTGCCGCTTCCCGGATGGACATTCTGTTCTTTTTAATTTCTAGCGCTGCTTTTTCCAAAGCTTCCTTCGAGAAATCAGCATACTTGCGATTTCCGGCTGGCCGCTTATAGGTTCTGGGCATGATTTTCGATGTAAACGAACTCTGTAACAAGTTATCGTTAAAAATAATTATATTGGGTAATAACAAATAATTTTAGAGTCTTTAAACAATTGCCCTTCAACTGTTGCAAGTCACCCCTCAATGAGGCACATATTAGAAAAAATGTTTTTTCCAATAGAGTGAAATTTATTATTTACATTATTTATGCTGGATTCTATCTATGGACAGATGCCAAAACTTGTGAAATGATCGTTTTTGTTACATTGATTCTAATTATCTTATAATAACTTACGATTTTCGGTGCCTAAATACGAGCTGAATATGCGGATTTATCTAATTCCGGCAGAAAAACAACAAAATGGAATATTTTTCATCCGATTAGTCACCAGACATAACGAACAGAGTGTAAACAATGCACGCGAACTGACAGTTGTTGTTGTTTTTGTTTGTTTTCACCATAGCTGAACAAAAACTGCGTATCAACGTAAGTGTTGCAAGTCACCCCACTGTTGCAAGTCACCCCGTTTGACGGTAATTACTCACAAGCAAACCAGTTTGAGTAAAGTAAACTGTTTGAGCATTTGCTCAAATTCGTATGAATAAAGTTGTACTTTACTCGGAGTAAGTTCGAATTTCGAATATAGCATTTGCTCCGTCAAAACAAATTTTTCTTGCTATTCTTAGGTACACGCAGAAAAAAAATACCGCCATAACAAACATATTCCAGGTAAATCCAAACATAAATCTATTTTATTCTGGCCGCAAACATAAACTTGCTTTATTTCAAACATATTTTATGTTTAAAACCAAGTATCATCGATGTTTAAAAAAAAAAAAATCATGTTATGCTTATTTTAAACATATTAATGATAAGAATAAACGTACAAATGTTTGAACCAAGAATTGTTTTTAGAAAATGTTTGGATTATTTTGGTTGCGTTCCAAATTTTATTTATTCTATGCATCTGAGTTAGTTCTGGTTGTGGCAAGAATGCCAACAGGTTCCAAGAACCGAGCAAATAATCTACTTATTAATGTGATGATTGGCTCATGTTGCAACGGCGAATACTTGCCTCGGCCTCACATTCTGGAGAGGGAAGTACTCGTTAATATTCCAGATGAATGTATTGTTGAAATTAACATGCTTTGGATTTGATTCAAAAATTATTATTTTTGTTCGAAACATCCTTTCTATTTCCTTTAAATAATTTTTATGTTTCAAATTGAACATCGACAGCTTTAATTTAAATGGACGAAATTTTTATCCGTCCAGAAAAAAAAGGATTGTTGGTAAACAAAAAAAAATGTCTGAAATATCAATACGGGAAGATGTCTGACGATTCCTTCAACGAGGAGTATCTGGAGGATCAACAGAATCACAGTAAGTATATTTTATTTACCATGAGGATAGTTGATATTGTGAGGATAGTGAAAATGAAAATCAGAATGCAACGGGCAGCGAAAATACCAGCAAAAAACTGCTGATGATGCGAAGTTTGTGTATATTCTGGCTTCCTTTGGAGAACTCTACAGGAAAATCTCAAACACCGTCAGCGAAACAGAAAAATGCATGTCCGTTCAGCAAGTGATGATAAAAATTAACAACAAGACGCAAAGTAAAGTCGGACCGGAAGTAGATTGCAAATCGAAAAATTATTCTGAACGAATTGGAAAGAAAGTTTTTCCAGTTGATGGAAGGCTATGACCTTAGTAAGCTCTATGAACTTTTAAAATTAGCTTTTCAGTTGTGATGTAAATTTAAACCATGTTGTGATTGTTGTTGTGTAAATCAAACCATGCATATAAATCGTTTCCACAAAAATATTTATTTGTTACTTGAAATCCGAGATCACCAAAAATACTTCATCCTTTGTATAATTGATAATACACTTCCTCGATGTTCAGAATTATCTTCCAAGTATGTTTGAGCAACAAAGTTCACATTTTCTTCATAAAAAACCGCGGAACACACGATTCTGTTGGTTCGATTTCAGCTGAGTATGCTCAACAGGTGACTCAAGATTTTGTGAGCATTTACTCAGATTATACTCTTTATTCATATGGATTTGGATGCTCGAAAAGTAAATACTCAAATTCTCGCTTTTGTCATATCGATGTGAGTAAATGCTCAAGTAAAAGGTTTGACGTACGCATTTGAGCAAAGTAAAGGCTTTTACTCACTTTATTCATATGACCTAATATGTACGTTGTGCTAACATAGTGAATTAAATGACATCATTGATTGGAATCTGTAGAGGGATTTCTGTTTTGAAGGCTCGTATTTTCCTACGCTAAGTGTCGAAACGTAAATCGTATTACAATAACAAATTAGGGGGATTACAATTACAATAACAAATTAGGGGAAATTACCGGGAATAAGTAAATTAAACCAAATTTTCTCAATTTTCTTGCAAATTAATTTTTTTACCTTTAAAAAAAGAACACCCGGCAGAAGAAGAATCCCGGAATTGTTCATTAGTGAGACAACTAACCATAAACTTAAAGAACTGTATTGAAGAAATAAAACGGCCTAATACATTCGGTTCAACTCCATTACGTATTCAAAAATGAACGCTTCTCTCATGGTGTTCATTATACACCCTTGTCAGCCTAAATCTCCTCTTAATACTCATCTTTCTCTTCCTTTCCGTCCCAAACAGGAATTCATCGTCATGGGTGCCTCTCTACGGCGGTCGCTCTCGATCCATGTGGTGTCCACCGCTGACGGTGGGGCCGGCCACAAGGATGTCACGGCCGACGTTAGTGAAAAATCGACGAACGACACCACCGCCCAGAAGGACTTTGTCAAAGTGTCCGATCTGGCCGGTTTCAAATCCACCAGGGCACTGTATCCGATGGTGCAGCCATACATCGACATCAAACCAAGGGCAGTAAGTGCAAGCTTTAAAAGGGTGAATTCTCTTCTTCCTTCGAATTTCTTTGCCTCATCTGCCGTATATGTGGTGCTGAATAAGTCTAACTTGATTTTTGTTTGTTTTACCCGTGGAAAATAGCTTTTTTGATGTGTGTTTGTGTAGATAGTTTGTTTAGTTGAACGTTCTTGAGACAATTAACTTTTCGGGATTTCCTATTTGTTGTGACAATGAAACACAATTACGATACGAAAGTTTTATTTTTAGTTTTTTTTTCGTAGTTAACACAGTTTGTATAACAGTTGTTGAAAGTGATAATCGTTTAAGTCATTCAATTACTCCCGATTTATTACACCCATATGTATGTATTTCGCAATTGGTAGTAGGGCTTACAGGTAGATTACAACTTCAACGAGTATTTTATCCTGCTTCAAGTAGGAATTGGTGAGCAAGGCCCGGAAAGGAATGATGAATCCGGTGTTGGTGTTCCAGAACTCCTGAGAATTAAGATCACTAAATGGCACACCCTGTAAAAATAAATGACAAAAATTAAAGCACGTAGCAAGGGAACTCACTGATCCGAACTAAACCTGATTCATGAGAACGATTTTATGCCGAAGGAACTTTTTCGTTTCCACTGCGCCGTAGAGGGATCCTTCCTGCAGAATGACGTTCGGCCGGTTCCTCAACTCGTCATCCATCGGCGAAAGTTGTTCCACCTGTAGATACATGTTGTCCTTTCCGCCGTGGTTCAGCGTCGCTTTTATACGCAAATTGAGGCCCGATATCACGAACACCGGACTCGTCAGCACGCTCACGTTTGACTGCAGGCGTTCGGTGAAGCGTTCGATTTTCCAGAAATACTTGAACACCTTGGTTTCTCCGCTGGATATGACGGTATTGTTGAACCGATAAACCTCGTAGTCGCGAAGACCACCCCTTAAATGAGCGAAAGTTTTTATTGGTAGTGACTAAACCTAGGCTAAAACATGGAAGGATCTTTTAATCTCTTTTATTTATATTTCAGCAAGGGTTCCCAACAAGGCTATTCACGTGCCAACATTCCGGTTTTTCTTTGGCAGACTCAAAGGAACTAAATGTTCCGATCCAGCCGCGCTCGTATAGCAAACCGTGTTCGTCAAACATTGGCATTGGTCGTAAATAGAACTGTGTTCCCCGATGATCTCCTAAAGGGCGACACATTCAACAGGGCATAACTTTTTTACCATTGGGTAAAAATCAACCAAATTTTGCACACTTTCTCATTGATGTGTATTGTTTACATGCTGTCAAACACGAAGTCGTGTTTTTCGATTCAACGAAAATGAAGGTGAACCAACGCGAGTCGATAAAACAAATTCTTTCCAAACACCTGGAATTTCCTGACCTGTCGCACCGGCAGTTGGGAAAAATGTTGAACACTCACCATTCAACCGTCTCCAGAGTGTTGAAGCGGTTCCAGGAGCGGTTGACGTTGGACCACGGCAAAGGAGCTGGAAGAAAACCGGGACCGTCGCAGAGTCGCAGAGCTACGTCCAGAATGCAAAGAAGAGAGCTGGACTACATACATACAAGGTACAGAACTTCCCAAACCGCGATGAGCGGCAACAATCGACGGCTAAAACTCGGGCACGGAAGCTCTACGAGAAGATGCTGACAAAATATGGCTGCTGTGTGATGGACGACGAAACGTATATAAAAGCCGATTTTAAGCAAATTCCGGGGTTGGAGTTTTTCACCGGCAAGAGCAAGTTCTATGTGGACGACAAATTTAAGAAGAAAAAAAAGTGTCGAAGTTCGCCTCCAAATATCTCATTTGGCAGGTCATCTGCTCTTGCGGACTGAGGAGTGAGCCTTTCGTGACAAAGGGCACAGTAAATGGCGAGATCTATAAATAAGAATGCCTCGAGAAGCGCCTTTTGCCGTTCTTGCAGCAGCACGACGAAGCTCCGCTATTTTGGTCAGATTTGGCATCATGCCACTATTCTAAAAGTGTCCTAGAGTGGTATGAGGCGAATGCTGTCCATTTTGTTCCAAAGGACATGAATCCGCCAAACTGTCCGGAGCTGCGCCCGGTGGAGCAGTGCTGGGCAATGATGAAGCGGGAACTTCGGAAGAGCAAGAAGACAGTCAAAGACGAGAAGGACATGTTGAGAAAATGGAAAAAAAACTGAGAAACTGGTACCGGATGACATTGTAAAGACTTTGATGGAGGGCATCAAGCGAAAATGCGTTCAATTTTACACTCAAGGCTCCATCGATTAACTTTTCTTTTGATTTTTGTAGTAAATACATGTATAAAACTACCCTAAAATTTTGGTTTGATTCTAAACACTATAAGAAAATTGGCATGAGATTTTCGGTGTCGCAATTATTTCGTGTTCGCCCTTTATCCTATGAAACAATTAATTAGTCGCGAACGGAGCCTGTGGGGAACCAGGGCACACCCCACAGTATCGGATCCCTTGCTGCGCTAATGCAGGGCTCTGACACAATCGACCTTTACAGCAACAACAATCTTCTATATAAATAAAAATGAGTTGGGGTTTCCTTTATCACGATTTAACTCGCGAGCGGAAGGACCGTTTGGCAAGATTTTTGCTTTGTTGGATTCGTCTTGGACACCGCTGTGTTTATGCATAGCAAAAGTCGGAAAAAAATCACTGTAACAGTTACAAAACTGTGGAAATCACAAATTGCTGGTGAGTTGTGAAGTAACACGATCTCACCCAAATGGATCTAGAGTGCGGTGCTACAGTATTTGACATATGGTGGCTGAAGATCAATTAGCAAATGAAGTTATTTTCAACTGTTTTCGTTTAATTCAGGTGACGATCTTTGTGGACAGATTGACACCGAATTGCAGGAAATGGTAAGTTTAAATTATAGAATTAACATTAAACACAATCAATAAAGTGATGTATTTTTCAGTTGTTCGCGTTTTATCTTGGTTGTGATTGAATACATCGGAATCGCCAAAATCGGTTAGTATATAGTAAAATATACCTTTTCTTTAAAATTCATTCATCAACTGTGCTTCAATGTTAATTTTTATTATTTTATTATTAAGAACGAGCCATGCCAAAAGTGAAACGCACTAACATCGATCGTCGTACTCGTAATGCGAATTTACAAAGGCAAATTCGAGCCCACCAACAACGAGAGAATCAAAATGGCCCAACGCAAGGAAGCACGTCGATAACCCACGTATCGCAAAATGAGGTAGAAGGATTGAGAATAGAAGAACATCGTTCAACCGACGCAAGAGAGCAACAAAATTTGAACCGTCCAGAGAGCAGGCGATCGACCAATGCTTTTGATCGCTTGGCATTCCGCTACGATTCAGCAAAAGATTATGCTGCCGGCTCATCGGTGGCCATTGGATCGATGATTGTTGTCTGTCCATACTGCAAGGCGTTAAAGTTTCCGAAGGAATCAAACGGATTGTGTTGTGCAAGTGGTAAGGTCAAATAACCAGCAGTGAATCCACCACCAGAGCCCTTGCACACACTGGTGTCTGGAACAGATAATGTATCGAAACAATTCCTGTTGAACATTCAAAAATACAACAATTGCTTCCAAATGACATCGTTTGGGGCGACAAATATTGTAAAGGGATACCTTCATGCCCACGTTCGAGGTAATTAATTGATTAATTTCATCGGTTTACATTAACAGCTCTCTATTGCATCAATTCGTTTAACCTTATGCTGCCAAAGCCCTGCCAAGGTTTATGGAACCAATGCAAATGAGACTGCATTTTTGAGCAAATTTTCAACCAGTAGTAGTAAAGATTACGTTTAAATTTGTAGTAAATTGGTTGAAAAATCAATGCAAAATGTATTGTTGAGGACATAAAATCTTTACCTAAAACATAAAACCGATTGCATGTCTTCAGTTAACCGATTTTTATGAAATATTTATTGAACATCGATAATTTTGTAGTTTCATCTGGCAAATACTGAGAAAAAATGATTGCGAATTCAGCTGCCTAGCAAAATCTGATACATAACAGCAAAACTTATCTAGAACAAACAAAAAATGTTGCCAACTTTTCCTTCAAATACTTGAAATGCTTCAAAAATCTTAATACATTTTTACAACAGTTTAATTTAAAAAAATTAAAATAGCAAATTTTAATCATAAAAAAATTGCAGGTGTTCCCGAACATCGCACAGAATTACAAAAATCACGATTGGCTAAGCGATCTTGGCAGCGAAAAATAAAGATGTCGACGAGTTGAATTGCATAATTCAAAGTGAAATTGTTGGGAATTTTCATTCTTACAAATCTGTGGATTCCGTGACGAGTCAAGATGATGCCGTCAACTATCCCACCGAATATTTGAATTCGCTGGAGTTGCCCGGATTACCACCACACAATTTACAGTTGAAAGTTGGATCGGTAATCATAATGTTGCGTAACATAAATCAACCTCGACTGTGCAATGGCACCAGACTGGCAGTGAAAAACCTAATGAATAATGTCATCGATGCAACAATACCATAAGGGAAATTCAAAGGTGACAACGTTTTGATCCCGCGCATCCCGATGATTCCAACTGACGTACCATTTGACTTTAAACGCCTGCAGTTTCCCGTGCGACTCGCATTTGCCATGACTATCAATAAAGCACAAGGACAGTCATTGGAGGTTTGTGGAATAAATCTAGAATTCCCATGCTTCTCACATGGTCAGCTTTATGTCGCCTGTTCGCGTGTTGGCAAACCATCGGCTTTATATGTATACGCTCCAGGCGGAAAAACAAAAAATGTCGTGTATCGTAAAGCATTACAGTAAATTCAATAATTTACTAATATTTGTCCTTAAGGTTGAACTATTAAGAACATATCAATAAAAAATAGGTAAATTTTTTTATGTTTAAGCAACTTTTGATCGGGAGTATTATTGTACTGAAAATATAAATTAATCCTAATCTTGAAACCATGTCTTTATCTTATGATAACAAATACTTCACAGAAATTGTACCTGACAAATGGAAATAAGATAAACAAAACCACTGTAATAATTAAAATTTAAAAGACACCTAACGTTATCAATTATTAGAAGATCGCAGCAAGCCGTGCTTTGAAACTGACGTGTTTGGTTTTTGCTGCGTCGTTTTCGCGAAAAAAAATCAAACAACAATTCGTAATTTAACTTTAACTAACAGTGAAATAATAAAATATCCGCGTGCTTTGGGAAACCTGTAGTGAATACAATCGATTCCCACCCGAAATGTGTGAGTGTCGGTAGTATTTCAACATTTTGTGGTTTTTTGTGCTGCGCCCCCGCACCCGGAAGAGGAGTTACATCAGCTAAGTTTTGCTTATTAGTGGTAGTATTGAGACTTCCGGACATACATTATTAGGTTTGAGCGTTTATCCGCTTTGTCGCGAGTAAATCGATGATTATTAGCAGTTTTGAAGTTCGATATAGGGTGGCCTCGTAGCGGGCATTTGATTATTGGCAGAGTGTGGAGTGCAAAAAAAAGAAGACCCGTGCGTGTAGAAAACGGCCATTTGCTTTTCAGAAGCAGCAAACGAAGACAATGCGCATGCGTGCGGGAAAGGCTGCCACATAATTTCAGATGCGTTCACCATGGGGTGTACAGAGTTTTCTTATGCAGGTTACACATATAACGGGCGGCTTTACCACGTTAATTTTTGCGCTTATTTTGTCGGGAGTGCATGAAATTATTTACGAGGCAACGTCGAGAATTTTTATGTTTACGAATGAACAAGAGAGTGTAACGAAGGAAGCGGCAATTGGTGAGATGTATCTGACTAGAACTATATAACGTCAACCTTATTTTTAAATAATACCAAATACGTGCCTGGTTTGGAAATTGAACATTTCCAAATTTGGAAGTGTGTTGCAGTGCCCTTATCCAAATGATATCGGTAATGTTTACATGTGGGGCTTATTGTAAGTGAAAGTAACTTCGGAATGGGCGTGACTCTCCAGACATTCTGAAATGGGTTGCTTGATCAGCAGTAGAGCTATCACTTTCCAGCTCTCGGAAGATTGTACACACACACACAAACACACACTTAGAATTTTTTTTTGCTGTGTTCAGTGGTTTTTTTTGTCGGACTTTCAACAGGTGAACGTTCGGTAGTCCGATATAAGTTACGTCGCGTTGAAAATATTCTCGTCTTTCCTGTTCCGTTTAATTTAGGTTTCGTTTGCACGTCACGAGTTATACACGAATCCACTAAACTTGATTTTAACTTTATTTTTTTCTTTCTTCATTTATCTTTTAATGCTTGCCATTCTTAAAGTAATAGCTTTATTTCTTGACATTTTTATATTCCAGTACTGTGAACCACGCACACGCACACCCCAATAGCATTCAGATTTTCTGTTGGTTTAAATCGGAATCATAATTTTAAATAATTATACTGTACATCTCCGGTCAACCGGATGTCTGGAGAATAAACCAGAAACAACATTTAAAATCTTATGGTTATCAAAATGATAACCCTACCTAAATTCAGCGTTCCGTTTACCAAAACGAACCATGCTGCTAACCCTACCCCATATATCCAACATCCCAGTGAGTTCTCGTGGAAGTGCAGAGGTGTTCTCGGCTTCCATCAAAGCGAGTATCACGTCAACATACTCCTACCCTATCCTTATTTGACCTGCATGGATGCGGCCGGCGCTGGTATTGCTCTTTTAAATTCTAGATCGCCAGTTTTTACACATTGAAGATGACTGTTAGTCCCAAACATCATCTGTTGGTTCTCTGTGTAATAACAGCCGATCTGGCAATAACAGAGTAGCAACCGCAAGCAGTCAATCATGCTCATGCTCATGAACTTTTCCGATTGGATGACTGTGAAAGAAATCAACACCTGGTTCGAGCGTTTTCTAATGCACACGCGTCCAACAGCTGATAACCCGGTTCTTTTGATTTTGGACAGTCATTCTTCACATACGAAGAACCTTGGCTTTATTGAAAGAGCGCGTGAGTGCCATGTGACAGTCGTGTGCTTGCCCCCCCTTGCAGCCACAAACTACAGCCTCTCTACATAAGCAACATAGGGCCGCTCAAGACGGCTTTCTCGAAGGAAGTGGAGAGTTTCCTCAAATGCAATCCTGGTAGGGTTGTCACCCTGAACGAAATCAGCCCGCTTCTCGGTTCGGCTTTCATGAAGACTTCTAACGCGGCTCTTGGTGTCAACGGATTCCGTAAGGCAGGAATTTTTCCGCTGAACCGGTTTATCTTCAACGATAATGATTTTGCGCCGGCTGACGTAACGGACGTTCTTCCAGCAGACCCAGAAACCGATCGTTTAAACAATGAACATGGTGACGAAGCTCTTGAATCAAACGCAGCCGATACTGAAGCAGGACCTTCGCGAATGCACAATGAGGTAGGAGATATCAACGATGTACTGTCAAAAACAAAAAGGAAAATATCGCTCCAAAAGGGATTGTAAAAGTGGATTTGAATGTTCCAGCCGGTTTGTCTGTCCGAAGCATCTTCAAAGTGTCTCCTGCGGAAATCCTACCGCTACTGAAAACAGTTACCAGAAAAGTTGGCGGTGGACGAAAGAGGGAGAAAGCTCGAAACATAACGTCAAGCCCAAGCCGAAATGAGTTGAAGTCATCGCAGGCATTGAAGGATATTGATCAGCTAAAGGAGGTGACCAAAGCTGAAACAAGACACATTTGATGCCGAAACATCCAAACGCAAACGAGGACGTCCGAAAGGTAAGAGCAATCAAACTAAAACGGTGCTTGCTCAAGATACGCTCTGCGAAGTATGTGGCTGTTGTTTCAGTTCTTCTGACAAACGACAGGATTGGATCAAATGTTCCAAGTGCTGCTTGTGGTTCCATGAATGCCAGGACTCTCGCTGCCCTTCAAGTGCCTTTCAATAAGGCATCAATTTTGTAGCTTATCTTCATTGTGTGATTGTTCATGAATTGGTTTTATTTTCTTTATTTCGGTAACATCACCAGATTCGCCAATGAAATTGAATTGAATTAAATAAAAATCTGTTACAGTCTTGGCTGAAATCTGATTAGTTTTACTCAAAAACCTACTAAACTAACCCCACTGTCAATCGTAGTTTCAATAATAGTTTTAGAATCGGGCTCTCATCATGTCAATCAATTGCCGTGATTCAATAACTACTTACTTTCCAGGGCACAATTCGGTATGTAAGCACCTCTCGTTAAGGTAGTTCATCATGAGCATTTTCCATTAGACCACCTATACCAATTGAACTTATTCTACATACTCTTTTGGAGTTGCTTATTGACCTATACGAAGTAAAGCTTAAAAAATGGCTCCCCTATGTTCTCTTTTTTGTATGTATGTATGTATGTGTGTGTGAGGGTTGTATGTATGTGGGAGGGATGGGGACATGTTAGCGTAGGTATGTACATATGTTATAGAGTCAATTTATAAGTCTAATCCAGTTTTGAGCAAGGTGTTCACGTCAACATGTTCATTTCGCCCCGTACACAATCCACCAACCCGGTTTACAAAGAAGTTTTCAAATTGTTTTTACAGACTTAAATTCACTATTTTATTGCAGAAAACGATTGGAGTGTATGTGTATAGTATATGGATATTATTTGAGGTTTGACTATTTATCTCCGACAATTACGGGTATTTTACACTCATAAAATGTATTTTCCCTTAAGGTGCTCATTATGCCCCTAATTCCTCTATTTAAATTAAAATTTAGCTACCATAAAACTCGTACTCACGTGAGGAACCTGGTGCTGAACGGTTTGTCAATGGGTTTAAAATTTAAAGCGGGTGCATTGGAAGACTTTGCTGGGACGCCTTCTTTGTCAAACCGAACTATCGGTGCCGCTGGTTTTCGGTTTCCTCCCGTCAGTTCCTTTACCATATCTTGGTTTGAGGGTTTTAGAGAAAATCGATTATCTTCTTCGTCGTCGTCGTCGTCGGGAGGAAAAAACACATCGGTTGCTCCTCCTGTCGGTTTGCCAGTGGTTGTAGTAGTGCTGGTCGTCGGCACCGGTGTTGGAGGCTCCTGTACCGAGGTTAGCTTGGTTCCGGTGTTCGTACCAATCTGAGTCGTTGTCCGCCTGACGGCCTTATACACGGATGGTGCCATTGGAGCTGGATTGTAGTAGGGATCTCGAATCATCTTACGAATGTTCGACAGCTCCTGAAGCAGTGTAGCTTCGAGTGTTCTGAAAGCCATCAACATTTCATCGGTGCCACATACTCCGACAAGGGTTTTACTGATGGTTGCCTGGGCGCTGGCCTCCACCTCACCGGAAGTAATGGTACATTGAGCCGTTTGTGTCTCGTACGGCGAATCTGGAGTTCCATCGTTGACGTTGGTTGTGTTGGAAACTGAAATGGTTAAAAGAATTATGTGATAGTGAGTAAGGTATGATTTTCAAGAGGTTATTTATCAACTCTAACAATGGCCACTTCCCTTGGGGTACCCGGAACACGTCCAGAATTGTCGAATAGACGACCAATCAACTTTTTTCTGAGTTCTTGAGTGATTTAAGGTGCCGCTTGATAGGGTTTAATACAAGTCCGGAATTGGCTACTTGCCCTGGGGTATCCGGAACATGGTGGGATGTGTTCAAACTGGTTCTTGGACACTTAGTTTAGTCAATAGTATTTTTGTTTTTCAATTCTCTTGTGATTTGCGCGATGCTCCATTAGAGACCTACGGGATCAAGTCCCTATCAACCACTTCGAAGTTTTCTGAGTACAAACCTCAAATACTATTAGGACTTCTGACGTCAAAATTTCAAGAACCGTTTGCTCCAATCGAGTATCCAGCGAGCAAATTCAGCGTGGTTTGTTTTGTTTTGTTTGTGATTTTTAGTCTCAAAAATCGTGAAGTGATAAAGGGTGTACGGAATCAAATTGCGACACACACAAATATTCGGCAAAATTCGCTCGTTCAACCAATCATCTTCAAACATTAAGGGAGTAAAACAAAATAAGTTATGAATATTTTCCCATGTTTGTTTTATTCAATTTCAATTCCATATCCAAATGCACGAACCTTCTTATTTACACTACTCATAAGGTCCTGTACAATATTTGTACCACCTTTTTTTTGCGTGGCAATCCATTTTTTCTTCATGTCTTTCTCCGATTTCACTTCCTTAGGATGCTTCTAAAGTGCCCAGTACTTTTCAATTGGTCGCAGTTCCGGTGCGTTTGGGGGGGTTGAGAAGTATCTCAATTGACCTCCTTTGCCTTGTACCACTCCAAAACCTCTTTCGAGTAATGGCACGGGGCTAAATCTGGCCAGACAATCGTGTGACGGAAGGTGCTGTTCACCATCTACGCTGGAGTGAAGATAGAAGACGGAACGTGGAGAAGGCGAATGAACCACGAATTGCACCAGTTGCTGGGAGAACCTCCCATCGTACACATCGCAAAAATCGGTCGACTACGATGGGCTGGGCATGTCGTAAGAATGTCGGACGACAGCCCTGTGACTTGTTTCAGGTATTAGTTGCTGCTAATGGTTGCGACATCTACCAAATCCTCGGTCCCTGTAGTCCCTTTCAGGAACTAAGCCGCAGATGAGTGACCACAGGTTGCTCGGCAGGTACAAGTAGCACGGATACAAAAGGAATGTTTAACCGGGACACAATGACTGGAAATATACTAGGGTGGAGGAAAGACAGGTGATGACATTACACTCTTAGATCAGATAAACAAAGGAATTCGCAAACCATTTGCATGTAGGGAAGACCACGCATTTCCAAAACTTCTCTTACCTCGCGGAAGGGTTGTCTATCTCGGACCAGTAGGGTATCCAATAGTCGTGTTCTGTAGGCATCATTATCCGGGAAATCCCAAACTAAGACACATCTGTGTCATTTCTTCAAACAAACGTGTTAGCCATCCACGAACAAAAGAAATAAAGATCAACTTAAGTCAAAAGGTAAAGCTACGGCTGCTAATCAGCCTAAAGGGAAAGTACAGGATGAAGAGCCACCAGTCAAGAAGAGACGACGTAAAAAGCCAACCGGAAAAGTAGCTCCGGTTTAAAATTGAGACAATGCATCGGAAGGATTTGGAAAAGACAAAGCAACAAATGAGGAAGTGTTACAGCCAGAACTCCTACGATGAAGAAGATGATTTACAAGAGGTAAAATGCTGCATCAATCATAGTAACCCATGAGTCAGCAGATAAAATTTGACAGCTCTATCAGTCGAACCTAACCGTGATGGCAAAAACAGTGAAGCAACTCTTTTCAGAAGTGTGCGAGTTCAAAGAACGGCATCTCGCCGCGTTGAAAACGGTCATCGTGTGGCACTTTGTGGACGCCGGATACGCCCGTTCCAGCATCTACAACATCTTGGCACTATTATACAACAATCAGAGCATCGAAAGAAAGACCGGATCCGGACAGATCCTGAAGAGCAAGACCGAGGGAAAAGTGGCTACATCACTGCGTGCGCTTCGTATTTTACTTCCCCCACGAAGGAAGTGAGATGAAGTTCATTTCACACAACAAGTTCCCCAAGCTACTGTGGCTCACAATCAGCGAGAAGGTAATGTCAAATCCGCTCTTCTTTCGCTTCACACTGGCCGTGAACGGGGAAATTTATAGTACGAAATGCCTGCCGGAAGTTGCTTTGTTAATCAAGAAATACCATAAAAACAAAGACGCGGTTCTGGCCGGATCTGGCGCCGGCCCACTACTCGAAGCGATCGTTGGAGGAGCCGCTCCAAATATCGATGTGGTACCCAAGTCGACGATCCCGCCCAACGTTCGCCAGCTGCGTCCCATCAAGAATTTCTGGACCAACCTTAAGCGTAAGATCTACTCCAACAGTTTTGTCGCGAAAACTGAGAAGGAATTGATAAATAAAACGAAGAAAGAACTCAAAAACATGCCTACACGCATGTTTTCGTCCGCCATGGCGAATGTAAGCTTAAATAATTACCTTCCATGGGATTTCAAAATAGATCAAGATATAGAGTATCTTGATATTAGCAACTATACATCTAGTTTTCACTGGAAATAATGTACATCTCATTTTAGGCATCAAGATACTCTATGGTGGTTATTCCGACAGTCACGTCACTAGGTGACAATCGAGTCACCCATGTTTTGGTATTCCGAGAGACGGGGTAAGTGACAAACCTCACCCGCGATGAACTCAGTTCATTTGTCGATGTATTCCCACAGTCGCAGTGATGTGACGAAAGAAGCAAAAAAGTGACGGTTAGAGTCGGCATCTAGTGAGCACGTGACAATTTTTTTATGGTGTTTTTCATCCGTGGTTTCTAGCAGTTTCGATAGCGTTGAACGTTTAAAATGGCAGAAAACAGGTATAATTGAATTTGAAAGAATATATCTGTTTAAACGTAAAAAGTTTTCCTCTTTCAGACAAAAAATTACCAACAAGAAGCAATTCCAGCTGATGATTGGAATGCTTGAGGAGAACCCAGCGGCTGCAAAGGGCCTGAAGTTTGCGGAGAGTGCTAATTTTGCCGAGACCAGTATACTGAAGTTTGGAATGAAATAGCAGCAAAATTGAACAGCGCGGTCCACCCACCAGAAAAATAGCGGAATGGCAAAAGGTTTGTTGCTAGTGTCATGAAGAAATAAAATATATTTTAGCGTATGTTTATGCCCAGGTGTGGAGTGACTTAAAAATGAAGGTGAAACGGAAGCTACAGCATAATAAAACGGAGGTAAATGCAACTGGAGGAGGACCAAACCGACTGATGGTATTGTCGGCTTATGAAGAGGCAGTTGTGAATCTTCTGTCTCTTGAGAAAACGACTGACCATGCAGGTAATAAGCTGCATGAAATTGTTTTACATATTTAATAATCTTTCCTTTAATAAACAGGTCCGTCTTTTGGACTTACTCCGCAGCTTTCTCCGAGACGACAATCCCCGAGACGACAATCCCCAAAAACATTTCGTCGGAGTCATCAAATGACGAATACGAAGAAAATCATACTGATAAACGTGAACCAGTTGTTGTACCTTCAATAAGGACACCTGTAATTCCAAAGCGTTCAACGCCGAGGAATTATAGAATGAAACTTTTGAGGTACAGACTGATTTCATGAGACAACTCACGGAAAACAGCCGGGAAAGCCTCCAGATCCAGAAGGAAGCTCTAGAAATTAAAAAGGAAAAAATGATTTTAAAGAGGGAGCATTATTCTAGAATGGAGAAGATAAGAGCAGATGAGTTAGAGTTTCAAATGGAAGTCCTTAAATATAAGAGAATGAAGCTAGAACTTAAACAGTCAAACAAAGAACTGTAGCGTCATTTTTACATGGTTTAATCTTGTTTTAAAATAAATGTTTGAAAATGTACTCTTGTGTTTATCAATTGATTTAAACATTCCTTAAATGTGTATTCAAATCATGACGGTTAATTTCTTGAGTATGTGGAGGCCCAAAGATTTAAACTGTACCGAGTATTGAAACTAAAGATTGTTTCTAAATAAATAATAGGTCTCTGGAGTACAAGTATATATAACTACAAGGAAAACTATGAATCTTTGTATAGCTAAAGAGAACAAGGTGAAATCAATTCATGCAGGTCCACAAATCTTAGCTGAAACAAGTTTTTGGTGAAAACTTGTAGAAGGTTACTCAAAATCCCGCTACAAGTGAAATAAACCATCCTCTTTCACATACAAGTGAAACAAACAATCCTCTTGTAGTTTATTTGTATGATATGAATTCATGATGGCCCAAAGATCTAATCTAAACCGAATATTGAGGTGAAAAATTGTTCTAGGTAATGCAAAACTCGCTGGAAGAACAAGTGAAACCATTAATCTTTTGGTAGTATATAAGTCGCTAATCTGGTCTTCAAATGATGAGTTGGCAAAGGCGAGTGCAACCTACCTCCGGTCCTAACAAGTTCCTACGACTCCAAGAGCCATATGATCTCAAAAGACTTCCAGTTGAAACTTGGAGATGCTGGTTGGCGTAGCCTGTGCAATGTTGTCAATTTGACAATAGCAAAATGAGGGGTTCTACTGAAAATCGTGTACCTGTAAATCATATTGTAAATGTTCTATTCTCATTTAATTAATTATTTAAGCACGATTTGGAATCATCTTTGCATAATAAAACCATTCATCTCAAAGTCTTTAGCTACATTACATGCAGCAAAGGCTCAAATTGATTATCAGCATTTTAGCATAACATTTGCTTTAAAATTACACTTTTGAACTTCATCTACTATATTTAAAAAAAAACTGACATGCACTTATAAGCAGTATAGGATTAAATTGATATTTATTTTTTAGTGGTATTATTATTAGATAAGCCATTTGTTTCATAAATCATCAAACCAGGCTCTTCGATCACTCCAATTGCTATTTATGAAATGGAACTAGAGCAGAGAAAAGAAAATCCTTGAAAATATGTCCTATCGAATAATTTGTTGCGATTCTAAGAAAATCCTGTATCTACAATTGAAATTTAATCTCTGATTTTCTATCATTCTATTCTGTATAGAGCGTTTACAGAACTAGTAGGATATTGATACATATTTACTTTTTTATTTTTAATAACATACCAAGGGTTTCAAACTTTTGTACATACGCATTAGGCTGATGCAAAATTCGGAAATATTTGCTCCCTAAGCTTAATCGACGCCAATTTGGGTCCTGATAGACCCCAAAAAATTTTAACATATTTGGTTTTAATTTGGCTTTGCACACGCTATTCAAAGTTTGTATGGGAATTAGTATGAAGAATCTCAAACATACATTTCAGATCCCTAACATCTTGTTATTATGTCCTTAAACCAAATCTTATAAAGATTCATATAGTGTAAGTTGTCAACTATCAAAATGCCGAAGATACCTGACATGTAAATTTAATACAAAAATAGTTATGGGGTCTATCAGGACCCAAATTGGCGTCGATTAAGCTTAGGGAGCAAATATTTCGAATTTTGCATCAGCCTAATACGCATCTCATGTTCTCTTACTATTATTGTGAATAGTCTTTCGATGAGTGGATGACCAGCTTAGTTGCGGATATATATTCTATTATTTTATGTTATGATATGAAATTACATGATATTATTGCACTTAAATTTGTTTAATTAAATTCACGGTAGTATCTAAGAGACTCACTACAAATAATAACGGCGATGCAAGGAAACGGAAATTTTCGGTTGGATATTCTTTAAATGCTATATAATTTCAGACTTTTCTATGGACTCGAGACCCTCCCTTCTTGAAAGGTGGGGTGGGGGGCTTCCATACGAATGAAACTCAAATTTTCGCATAACTCGAGAACCAATCAAGTAAATAGAACCAAATTTGCATATATATGTATTTATATGTATATATATATATATATATATATATATATATATATATATATATATATATATATTTATATATATATATATATATATATATATATATATATATATATATATATATATATATATATATATATATATATATATATATATATATATATCTCAGTAGCAAAAACAAGCCGAGCAAAATTTTGCTTCCAACGCCATGTTCTTCTGTAACTTTTTCAATTATCAATACTTTTGGCTGAGAATTGGACAACACTATAATCAATGTTTAGAACTTATATGACAAAAATTTCATGTTGATAATTTTTATAAATTTGAATTTATCATAACATATATGAAAAAAGCCATTTTTGGACATACCAATTTCAAAAATCCGTATTTCTTTGAAAAAATTAGGTAGCGTTAAAAATTAAATCTATAAAATCAGTGCATCAATGCCAAACATGTGACGCGGCATTAAATCAAAATATTCAAGATGTGATACTACCACGTCAGGATATGTCTTTGGTTGCCATCGCAGTGCTGATGACGTAGGCCTACCCATCGTGACTAGATCACATATCCAAGGGGAGGTTGTTTTCTTACGAAGTTGTAAGTATTGGATTAGGAATAAAAGCAGGTATACGGGTTTAAAAAGAGTAAATATAACTTAATTCTACTTGTTAATTTTGATTTGTAAATTTAAATCAAAATCAAGTTAAATTTTTGTTTTAAATGAATCAATACTAAACACATCCTCATGTGGACAACAGAAAAAACAAAAGAGAAAAATAAAACTATGTAAACTGCACCTTAAGCAACTAAAAACCTAGAAAGGTATAGTATTACATGTTAACAACTGTATTTATACATGAAAATAACAAATAAAAATTATATCATAAATTGTAAAGTTGTTTATATAAGGTACGTATCAAAGTGTGACCCTTCGATTGTAACGAATAATAGTAATGGATCTCTGGTGGGTGGAAGCTGCTTATATGGTAACCAAAGTGATTTGTTCCCTGCCACTTTACGGCACTTTCTTTCGGACACTTCCAGCAAAATCAAATAGAATGCAAATATAATTAGTGTAACGCAGGCTCCAAATTCCTACTTTTTCCACAACTCGAGAGTAAACTAACGGCTATCATATCGGGCAGACTCAAAACGACACGCATATCCACCATCACAAAGAGCATAATCAGCTCGGAGAAATTTGAAAGATCCTCATAGATACGCAGTACGGAGCATCGTAGCTTTTTTGTACCAGGGAAACCATTTTCCATAAGGAGGCGGATTTTTGAGGACCATAATGTGTAAAAAGTTGAAAATGTAAGTTTGGAGTAAGATTAACTCATTCCAAATGTTTCATAGAGTTGTCACCGCAACAAAGCCAATAAAGTTTTAAGATATGCATTTTCTAAGCAAAGTAGGCTGGTTAGTTTTTTTCATTTTCTGCTTGTTTACAATCGAAAATACGTTTGGTGCTACCAGTTTTTCATTTTAAAAACTGGTTTCAAAGAACTTTTCTAACAATGAGTTTCGAATTATGGTTTGATACAGATAGTGATGAGGAATGTCCGGAATATATTTCCATTCAGCGTCGGCGTATAAGAGATTCTTTCAAATCCGTTGGACCTTTCGAATGAAATGTATGTATTTTCATTTATCTATTCTGATTGAGTATATTTTTTTAAATTGAGGTTGAGTAAGCTTTGTCAAGATTCACAAGTTTGATTCAACATTTACAGGTTCATCCGGTACTTTCGAGTCTCGAAAAGCCTCTTCGTTAAACTTTTGGAATTAATGGAAAGTGGAATGGGAACATGTGTGGGATCAGTATCGATTTTGCCAATTATAAAGCTTGCTGCAGCGCTCCGTTTTTTGCCGAAGGTTCGTACCAAAAGGCGTTGGAAACGATCTGTTTGTAGGAATGGCTCAGCCCACTTTCTCAAAAGCATTAAGTGAAGTATTACTGATTTTGGAAAATGGCCTCTGTCCTACAGCGATTAAATTTCCTCTGACGATGACGAAAAAGACGTTATTAAACGAGGTTTCTGCGATAAAACGGGCTTTCCGGGGTTATTGGTTGCGTGGACGGAACTCACGTGAGAATTATTTCACCAGCGAGCGACCAACACCTTTATTATAATCGGAAAGGTTTCCACAGCATGAATGTAATGTTGGTACGTATTTATTGATCAAGCATTCAAATAATTAAAAAGAAGCTCGATTGTGATAAATCAGATAATGTGTTTTACGTTTGGGTTTACACGTTAAATATATCTAGAGGACCATACACGTGTTCTCTAGAAGATCACTCAAGCGTAAAGCAGGTTTATGGAGTCCACGAGCATTCAGTTCATTTTAATATAAACAAGATTTCGTAGGTTCTCGTAATAACCAGCCATCTATTTAAAAAATCCCAGCGTTTCCCAGGTGTTTATTATTATCTGGCCATTCCACATTTTCAAGTTCTTATTAATGGATACGATTCAAATTCATGGAGGTTAGTAGATTGACTCAATGAATCGTCAGGAATGTGTACTATATAAACTTTAAACTAAAAAAATACTCGAGGACGTTCTTGGTCAAAAAATCGCTTCTGTTCAATCCAATATTTTATATCACATAACTCTGAACCGCAAAAAACATGCACCAAAGCCTTAAAATACCAACTTATCCCTGGTTACGCTGATAGATAGATCTCAGAACAGATTACTGGATAGCCTTATAGATCTTAAGACTTAAACCAAGAAATTCTAGGGTGACAAAAAACATCAGTTCAACCCAATATTTTGCTTCATTTAGATTTTACTAGGAATAATATACATTTGCTCATGCTAAAGGAAGATCTGAGAGCATACATTTTACTCTAAAAGTATAATACTAAAGCCTTAAGTGCCAGCCATTTGTTCAATACCTTCCTTATTGTTTATTGTAGGTGTGTGATCACAATCTGAAGATAAGATTTGTGGATGCAAACCATCCAGGATCTTGTCACGACTCTTTCGTTTTCAACGGTAGTGGTCTAAGTCAACACTTGGCTGCAACTTACAACAATGGTGAAAGGAACACATGGCTTTTAGGTATAGCGACGATAAAAAAATATGCTAAATAGATGTCTTCATGTATTTAATTTTAGGTGATTCTGGTTACCCACTGAAACCGTACCTGATTACACCATATCGCTCAAATTCTCAGAATCCAAGACATGCCAAGTTTAATGAAATACACACAAAAACTCGGATCACAGTAGAAAGAACTATAGGAGTCTTGAAGAATACATTTCGATGTATTCTTGAGCACGCCTCTTGCACTATAAGCCTGAAAAGGTCATTAAAATTATCAATGCATGCTGTGCTCTTCACAACAAGAGAATTGATTATAAATTGAATATGCAAGAATGTGATTTGGAGATCGAAGATGATAATTTTCTACCAGATTTTTTGCATGACCAGGATACCATGAATGCAAACAGAATACGGGAAGAAATCTTGAACTCAATTGTATAAATGCTTATATGTTCTCTAATCGTATGAATAAACTATTTCATAACCTTTCATTACATACATCTCATAAAAAAATTCTATAAAACACGTTTTCTTTCTTCTTCCTATAATTTCAAATGTAATTATTATCACAATCAGCTACAACATATTCTCAGCTATTCATGCTTGATCTCAGCGTGTGTAAGATTCCATAACCGTCAATTTAAAGTAAATCGCCAAATAACAATAATTAACTAGAAACAAGCAAATCTGCCAGTTTTAAAATATTGGTAAATATAATTAATATACTCAAATTTGTTAAAATGGTCATATATTTGATTTTATGATTTTTGAACCACAACTACTATTTATTTTTATATTTTTTATAAAAATTCAAGCATTTTTACATAATATATCTAAAACTTAGAAATATGTTCATTGAGCCGTTTTTGAACTACATTTTTTGAAAATTTCAAGTTATTTGCTCATACACACAAGCATCATTTTCCATCACTTCGATCTCTGATATAAATATATATATATATATATATATATATATATATATATATATATATATATATATATATATATATATATATATATATATATATATATATATATATATATGTATATATATATATATATATTATATATATATATATATATATATATATATATATATATATATATATATATGTATATATATATATATATATATATATATATATATATATATATATATATATGTTTATTATATATATATATATATATATATATATATATTTGTTTATTATATATATATTATATATATATATATATATATATATATATATATATATATATATATATGTATATATATATATATATATATATATATATATATATATATATATATATATATATATATATATATATATATATATATATAAACTAGCTGAACCTGGTAGCGTGTGCTGCTATGCTTGCAACTAAATGAAATAAAATTTAATATAATTGGGACGTTTATGGTTTTTTTCGGAATGAGTTTTTTTTTTAAAGCATGGGTTCAAACTTCTATCAAAACATGCTTCTTACCCGAGAAATACACGTTTTGTGTTTAAGTAACCTGGACAATTCTCATTTTTGGTAAAAATTTGTGTTTCATTTGTATGGGAGTCCTTCCTTCCAAAGGGGATGGTTTCTCAAACCACCATACAATAATTGCCTTCAAAACCCCCCACATGCCAAATTTGGTTCCATTTGCTTGATTAGCTCTCGAGTTATGAATAAATTTGAGTCTCATTTATATGAGAGCCCCCCTTCCTGAGAAAATAGGTTTCTCAAACAATCATAACAACATTCATCAGCCCCAAAAACCCCTTCATACAAATTTTCACGTTAGTAGGCTCAGAACTTTCCGAGTCTATAAGGGTCTGACAGACAGAGAGACAGAAATTCATTTTTATGTTCATAGAAATCTAGCCTCCAAAAAACCCCATATGCTTAATGTGGTTTCATTTACTTGATTAGTTCTCGAGTTATGCAGAAAGTTGCGTTTAATCTGTATGGAAGCCCCCCCTCCCCTTCAAATGGGGAGGAGTATTGAACTGCCATAGAAACATTTCTTACCTCCAAAAACTTCCACATACCAAATTTGGTTTCATTTGCTTCATTGGGTCTCGAGTTATGCTAAAAATTATGTTTCATTTTTGTGGGAGTCTCCCCTTCCAGAAGGCGGAGGGGTCTCAAACTACTTTAGAAACATTTATTTCCTTCCAAAACCTCCAGATGCAAAACTTGGTTCCATTTGCTTGATTAGTTCGTCGAGTTATGCAGAAATTCATGATTCACTTGTATGGAAACCCCCCTCCCGCCCCTTCCAGAAAGCGGAGGAGTCTCAAACTACTTTAGAAACATTTCTCTCTTCCAAAAACATCCACATGCCAAATTTGGTTTCATATGCTTGATTAGTTCTCGAGTTATACACAAATTTGTGTTTCATTAGTATGAGAACCCCCCTCTTACAGAGGGCGGAGGGGTGTCGAGTCACCTTAGAAACATTTCTTGCCTTCAAAAACCTCCACTTGCCAAATTTGGTTCCATTTACTTGATTAGTTCTCGAGTAATGCAGAAACTTGTGTTTCATTTGTATGGGAGCCCCCTTTCCCTTCCTTACCAGAGAGAGAGAGAGAGAGAGAGAGAGAGAGAGAGGAGGGGTCTTAAACTACCGTAGAAACATTTATTGCTTTTAAAATCCCCGCAAGCCAAATTTGGTTCCATTTGATTTATTAGATCTAGAGTTATGCAGAAATTTCAGTTTCATTTGTTTGACAGCCCCCCTTCTAGGAAAGGGGAGGTGTCTCAAACCACCATAGAAACATTTTATGCCTCCAGAAAACCCCACATGTTAAATTTGGTTCCATTTGCTTGATTAGTTCTTGAGATATGCAGAAACTTCTGTTTCATATGTATGGGAGCCTCCCTTTTAGAGAGGGGAGGGGTCTCAAACTACCATAGAAACATTTTTTGTCTCCAGAAGCTTCTGCATGCTAAATTTGGGTTCTTTTTACTTGATTAGTTGTTGAGTTATGTAGAAAAGAGTGTTTCATTTGTATGGGAGCCCCCTTTCCAGAGAAGGGAGGGGTCTCAAACCATCATAAGCCCCCTTTCCAGAGAAGGGAGGGGTCTCAAACCATCATAAGAACCTTTTTTTATGTAGAAATTTGTGGTTCATATGATTGGGAGCCCTCTTTCAGAGGGAGGATGGGCCTCAAACCACCATAGA